>JANVCQ010000005.1:8416487-8437688 GCA_025531925.1 Erythroxylum plowmanianum
GGATCGATTCCCAGGGAAGACCAAAGCGGACAATACTGATTAATGGGGTACGCGGTGGGTAATCCATCGATACCTGGATCCGGGGTGGGTCATCCATCCAGGTCCAACATAGGACATGTTGTGGATCCAGTTACTTTTATAGGAGTCATTTCTGGTCCCCATGTGGATATGTGGTAGGAAGCGATGAAGAATAAGATGCAGCCTATGAGGTATAATAAGGTATGAGAACTTGTTGATTTACCTCAATATTATAAGCCTGTCAGTTGCAAGTGGCTATTTAAGACCAAAAAGGACACACAGGGTCAAGTTGAGTGGTTTAAGGCATGTTTGGTTGCCAGGGGATTCACTCAGGAGAAGGAGTTGACTTCATTGTTATCTTCTCTCCTGTATCCTCAAAGAATGCATTTAGAGTTATTATGGAAATAGTAGCTCGTTATGGCAAGGAGCTACATCAGATGGACGTTAAGATCGCTTTCCTAAATGGTGACCTTTATGAGGAGGTCTATATGGAGCAACTTGAAGGGTTTCAAGATCAAGATGCAATTGACAAAGTTTATAAGTTGACTAAATTATTCGACTTTGTGGAAAATAAAGTTGAAAGATACTTATACTATAAGGTTAGGGGAAGCAAAGTTATCTTTTTATTATTGTACGTGGATGATAGCTTGCTCGCATCAAATAATTTGACCATGTTGCATGAACTAAAGCAACTTTTGGCCAAACACTTTCATATGAAGGATTTAGATGAAGCATCTTTTGTCCTTAGTATGCAGATTCATTGGGACAGATCTCAACACTCATTGAACTTCTCACAAATAGCATACATTGAGTGAGTGCTACAAAGGTTTAATATGGTTGACTACAAACCTGTTATAGCACATCTCTCTCATGATGAGAGATTAACTTTGGCATAGTATCCAAAAAATGAAGTTAAGAGAGAGGCTATGAGGAATATCCCGTACTCTAGTGCAGTTGATAGTGTTATGTATGCCCAGGTATGCACTAGACCAGACATTGCATTTGTTGTTAAACTGTTGGGTCGATATCTAACTAACCAAGGTGTGGATTATTGGAATGCAGTTAAGCGAGTGTTGAGATACCTAAAGGGTACCAAGGATTATACGTTGACATACAGGAAAGTCAACGATTTAAACCTTACAGGATATACAAATTTCGATTTCGCTATGTGTCCAGATGATCGCAAATCTACTTCAAGATACATTTTCATGTTAGCAAATAGTGTTGTATTGTGAAAAAGTGTCAAGCAAATACTAGTAACTTCCTCGACCATGCATGCAGAGTTTGCTTCATATTATG
Organism: Erythroxylum plowmanianum; assembly: GCA_025531925.1. Classification (NCBI taxonomy): domain Eukaryota; kingdom Viridiplantae; phylum Streptophyta; class Magnoliopsida; order Malpighiales; family Erythroxylaceae; genus Erythroxylum; species Erythroxylum plowmanianum. The sequence continues at coordinate 8,417,805 of JANVCQ010000005.1, forward strand.
GAGCTGCTAAACAGGTAGTTTGGCTTAGAAACATGATTTCTGAGTTATTTATGGTACATTCGATAGCTAGACCCATTTGGTTATATTGTGATAATCTGACTGTAGTGTTATTCAGTAGCAACAACAAGAATATCACAGGGTCTAAGTATTTGGAGGTCAAGTATTTGGCCATAAAGGAGTTAATTCAGAAGGGTGGTGTTGAAGTGGAGCACATCATAACTGAGGAGCTGTTAGCTGATCCATTGACTAAAGAACTTCGCCCACTAGTGTTTGTTAAACAATATATTCAGCATGGGCATGTTAAAGTTCCTAAACAGTAGTAGTTAGGGATCATTGTATTTGCTCCTTAAAAGATTGTACATTTTTAATGTATTATGACATTATGATTATTTATTAATATAGATGATCATCTTTTTATCCTCAGTAATAAATATTCTTGTGTATAGTCAACATACATATGAAAGCCTTAAGATTTGTGTTGATCTTAAGCATTTTAAAGGTCACTGGCCATATATAAAGATTGACCTTGAGGCTATGTCATTTTGACACATTCAGTTTAGTATGGATATTCATAAATTTAACATGACATAAGGAGATATAAGTTTTCAATCTCATAAAGGTTCTCTAATGCAGTTTAGTATTCAATTGAAGAACATAAAATTTTTTCTCTAATATTGTCTAGCATTCGATGAGATAAAACAGGATTTCTTTGATGCAGTTTAGCACATATAGTTTAACATAAAGTTTGAGAAATCAAGACCTACATGCAAAGATGATACGTTTTAGATCATACATGTATCATCCTAGTTTGTCACACTCTATTTTCCCATTCATGTTTGTGAGGTATAAGATATCCGTGATTGTATTGGACTAGAATCGTACATGACACATGTGTTTGATATTTTTCAGTATCGAAAGCCTTGCAAGACAAAATGTTAGATTTTCAGTACCTTTGGATCAAATATTTTAATTTTTAAAATTTGGTACCAATACAATAGCGTGACTTAACTGATTTTTTAAACTTTTTAAACTTGAGTCAAAATTGCAATTAATACTTGTCCAAGAGAGAGAATGTTGGACAATTTTGTCTTTCCCCATAATATTGGACAACTATTAATTGTATTTTTCAGTTTTCAATAACTTATCGGTTAAGTTACGTAATTTGGTCCAAACAAAGGTGATAAAGTAACCCAATAAATAATCTAAATTAATGAGTCAAAGTTCAGGAGGAAAATGGATCCTGATTAGTGTGGACTGGATCTATATCAAGTTTGTGATGGAGAAACCCGATATGGAAGCTATATGTATAAAGGTTAAGGTCTCCTGCAATTGCTTATATAATTCATAAGTATACAGATTCTCTAACCTGTTAAGGTGCTTATGTCTTAAAAAAATTGTAGAAAGGTGTTAACCGCGTGTTCGTGAAAGTTTTCCGTGAAGGTCCCAAAAAATTGGAGCTCGTTTTGGCCTCGAAAACTGTTTCGGAACATCAGATGGAACCAAAATCAGGTGTTCAACGTTTCCTTCATTTTAACCTTTTCATAAACGATCCGAGATACATAATAAGGTTTATCCTACGTATTACAATAAGGACCTTATGCCATTGAAGAAACCAACTAGTGTAGTGCTGTAACTCTTGGGGCCATCTTTGAGTATCTTGATGTCTAGTGAAACAATATTTCTACCATTGGAATTACCAGGAGACAATATTGTAATGAGGTATTATATACATGGCAATTCTTCAAATTACATTATTGTTAACGCATGTTTCTTTTAAACAAAAAGTCCTCGAATTCCAATCTTCTTCTTTTTTTTATGAAAAAGGAGGGCAGGGCCCTAAAAACAATTAAATGGGCATAAGAATGCCAAGTCATTGCTTTAAGTTATGCAGTTCTCAGATCAGTCTGTTCTAGGTTGTCTTATCTTGTAGCTTACTGTTTATACTAATTCCTGAGATTGCATTTTAGGATAAATGCTGTGAATATCAATACTTTAGTTAGAAAGAGTCAAATTACATAATTTTGATGATTTTTAAAACTTCAAGTTTCGGGGAACTGGACTTTGGTGTTTTCTATGCTAAACTGCAATCAACATTCCCTTTTTGTACACTTCTTCATATATCATGAGTGGTGCGATTTCGGAATAAACAAATTCTCAACCCAAAAAACATGCAGTTTACTTGTGGATTTACTGGAATTTGCTGAAACAAACATAGTAAGAATAGTCGAGGGATGAAATGAACAATTGTTATTAATACATAATTTGTATCAGCTGAATGTCAAGACGTTGGCAGAGAGGAGCTTTTTAAAAATCATTTGATTGGATTCAATCAATTAATCAAATCAGTTGATTACTAAATATATTTATGTGAAATGGAACTTTTGAGCATTTTGTGAGCATTTAATATATGGAGAGAGAGGACCCTTGTATTACTGAAACTTCTTTTACCATTTCTTTTAACAGAATCCTGGAGCTTGCTTGCACACTCGAACATAATCAATGCTTTCCTGTGATGGTTCACATAAACACACCGGAGACTTTGTCTTTGTGCATAGGGTTTGGTTCAGTAAGAATCAGTTCCTTGCTCTGCATTTTTAGCATTAGTGTTGATTTGTTGTGAAATATTTACTGGTTGCAACAGCACGAGATTTTCATCTTTGTGCGTGTGATAGTGGTGATAAAAGAATGTACATTAATGGAGATACTAGCATAGGTCCCATACTCTAAATAGTACCGTGCAAATCAACTTGAAGTACAGAATGGTCATGTTAAGAATTGGAGGGCTTGGGACATTTATATTGTGCAACTCATAGTCCAAACAACACATTTTGTGCATTGTGATTCTAGCGGATACAAATCATGTACATGAAACTGGTAAAAGAGGTGCCTATTCAGATTTAAGGTTATTACATCAGAATTAAAAACGAAACAAATGTTGCAGAAGATGTCATGTTTCTTTTGAGTTATCTAGGACGGCTCCCAAGTGTTTAATTTTACTGCTGTTTTCACAAAGACGTGAAGTGCAGAGACATGCAGATGTAGGAGCATTTCGGTCTCATGTACTGGTGCAGTATATCATTAGGGACAATATCTTAAAATTTCAACAGTTCAAGCTTATCAATGAAGTCACATTCCCACCAATGATAGCTAAGAAAACACAGCAGATTCACACCTTGGAACTCAATGAAAAAGCATAAAGGCCTCACCTTTGAGTTGTGGTAGAGAAGAGAATGGCTACCCAGATATCAAATTTTGTGTTTTATTGTTTTAATATATTCAAAACGGATATCTATTTTGTGTCTGATGAGAAGCCAGACGAACAGAAGAAAGTTAATTTGGAATGGCAAATTAGGATCAATCCGTGACAAATCTGCAAATTTTGATCTGTTATGAACTGCTCCACGTCTCTTGGGGATCCATCAACAACCATTCATCCTCACCATCCTTTCTTTTAAATCTAGACGGAAACAGATTTTTCTCTCTAAAAATAGTTACCACGACAAAATATTTTTACAGAAAAGGATACACTTTTTCCTGTATAACTGCAGGCTTTCTGGAGAGCATTAAAGACAACACCTTTATTTACCTACCTATCTATCTGTATACACACACATATATATATCTGTGCATAAAGTTTATGCAACATAGATACGTGTCCAGAAAGAAAAAAACGATCTAATAAGATCAGCACGGAGCTTTGCTACGTCACTTCCTAATCATCGTCACATTCGAACGTATCACCTTATTAGTTTTAACAAAATCAAACTCTGCCAAGTTCACCTCCTTCACACTTCGTAGTCCTTTGATAATGTATAGACTCATCATTATCCCTTGCAAGTCCTCTAAATCTCGGAGCTTTTCGATTCCCGTTTCCATCCACGACCATCTGTCCTGTTCAACAAGCAGAGTAAGTGATGGATGTGTCTCGCGTCTCTGTGAACCACCTTCTCAAAGCTCGAATATTCCATGTAAAAGTCATGTCCCAAAAAGTTCTTCGCTTTGTCAACATTTAGTTTCAATCCCGAGACTTTCGGTATCTCAAGTTGGTTCTAACCGGATTTTGTCATCTGGGTATTCATCAAACTGTGCCAACTCGGTTGATTTTAGAAGAACTGAGGGTTCCATTAGGAGTTTTTGCAGCGGACCGGTTAGGGAATCTATAGAATATGATGTTGTGATCGTTGGGGCTGGACCGGCTGGATTATCTGCTGCCATAAGGTTGAAGCAATTATGTCGTGAAAAGGGTGTAGATTTATCTGTGTGTGTAGTCGAGAAAGGTGCTGAAGTTGGTAGGTGTTTCTTGTTGCTAATTCTATGTATTACATTGGATGGATGTCGTCAAGCATTGTCATTTTAAACAAGTCCATTCACTGGTTTCTTTCTTTTGTGGTCTTAATACTTTTCCCTTTTCCACTGGGAACTTATATGTCCTTTGCATAAGAGGTTCATATCCATGGTGATTGTAATCAAATCTCCAATAAAGTTTCAAGCTATTACACCTGTGCTTCGTAAGGAATTTTCTCTTAACATCCATATGTCACATTTCTGTTCTTTTCAAATTTACGTGGCTCTCAATATGTAAGTAGTTCTTTTAAGCATCTTCAAGTTTTTGTTCGTTGCTTGCTTTATTTCCCTTAGCTTTATCAATTTCTAGAACCCAGGTTTGGATGCATTATTGTTGTTTAATAATCACTGTTCTTTGCATTACGACCGTAGGTGCTCACATCTTATCTGGAAATGTGTTTGAACCCCGGGCTCTGAATGAACTTTTGCCGCAATGGAAGCAGGAAAAGGTGCTTTTAATAACGTCCCACGAAAATTGTATTTTTGAGTCTTTGGTTCCACCGACAAAGTTTCCCTTGTTTTCCCTCAAGAAATCCTTTGTTATATGACTCCCGTTCATTTTGATGTTGAATTAAATTGGCTGCAGTGATGGATTATGATTCTCAACAATAAACCTATGCCGGAAATTTCAGTCTGTATAACAAGCTTTCTTTAGGGTTCATATACATTTATCACGCCCTGAATTTGAAAATTGCATTAGTTTTCCTTGTTTCACTCTTAAGACTTTCTATGTGATCTTTATATTCTAATACAGAAAAGAATCATATTCACAATGCAAAATCTCTAACGATATTGGACATGATAGAAAATTTCTGGAAAGATATGTAATGGATGTGTTGTTTATTTTGAAAAGTGAGTTCCCTGTAGTTATTTGTTGGTGATGTGGGATCATGGAATGTAGGATTGGCTACATAAAATTCTAATGCCATGTATCTCACTTTTAGTCTCACATGTTACTTGTCCCCAGGCGCCGATCACTGTCCCTGTTTCTTCTGACAAGTTTTGGTTTCTTACAAAGAATCATGCCTTTTCCCTTCCAAGCCCCTTCGACAATAAGGGGAACTATGTTATCAGGTAATTGTGGATTCTTGGCTCTTGAGTTCTAAAAAAGCATCTGGATTTGACCTTGTAAGCTTGCAAACTTTGGTCGTGCATTAAAATTTGCTCACCTCAAAATTGTCATCTCTACAAACCTCAAATGCTGCTTGGTAACTCTAAGTTATAACTTAAGAAGCATAGACACGGACACGGACACGGACACAGCATATATATATATATATATATTATAAAATTTAGAATTAAGAAAAAAATTCAGAATTCATAACATGATATATATTAATTGATGTGTTTCAAGACTTCCAACATCTTGATAGTTCATACATATTTGGTACTTTATAAGTCCCTCTAAAAAAACATGGAGCATATATTCCATTAAGTCGTGTCCGAGCCATGTCTTGGTCGACAAAAATTATTTTTTAATTCCAACATGTACGGACACGTGTCGGACATGTGTCCACCTCGTGTCAGTGGGTGTCCGACACAGACACGGCTCCATTTTGCCATGTCCATGCTACATAGGTTATAACTGAGTTTCCTGTCATCAACTGACAATAAAATGCCAGTTTCCCATATGCAGTTATGTTAATATCTTCAAAATATCTTTGTGATTCTGTATTGGGCCACAAGCTCCTTAAATTTCCAGGATTAGACAGCCACTGATGTTTGTTTTAATAGCTGATCATCCTTTAATGCATTTGTTTTCTTAAGGTTGGGAAGAATTGTTTTTGCTTTAGTTTTCTGGATCTTTGGACATGTGTCATTTTGCTCGTCATTCTCTTATCTGTATTATAGGCCTGCCTTCATTTTCTGTCTTGTTTTAATGGAATAAGATGGTCGTTAGGAGAATCTTACTGACATGAGAAAACTGCTTCTTGACTTCATATTTGCTCGTCTTGAATATGACACATCCTTTCCTTCTTCCTTTTCCCTCAATTTTCTTCCTTTTATTTTTTTTCCCATCTTACCTTATCAGTGACTGAGAAGGACTGTTTCCTCTGACTTTATCCCAAAAAAAAAAAAGAACAGTTTGAGTCAGTTAGTGCGATGGATGGGGGTAAAAGCTGAAGAATTTGGGGTTGAGATATATCCAGGGTTTGCCGCCAGTGAGGTACTTTTTCTTGACTTTTTTTCATATCTGTTGTTCCTTGTATGTGTTTAACAGTTATGGAATTTTGGCAGATACTGTACAATACAAACAACACTGTCACAGGCATTGCCACAAATGATATGGGAATTGCTAAAGATGGTTCTAAGAAGGAGAATTTTCAGTGTGGTGTAGAATTAAAAGGTAGGTCTCTCTGCCTCTTCTCTCTAGCGTGATTGTGTACCATGCACATTCTATCAATCATTTTAAGGTGGCAAACTTTGACCTAATCAAGCTTAATTTTGAATGTTCTAATTGTGCTATGATGCTAAATTTAACTATATTGGACCACTTAAAAACTACAGGTCGCATAACACTTTTAGCTGAAGGGTGCCGTGGATCATTATCAGAGGTTTGCAGTACAACTTTATAGCTGCAGCAGTGTTGGTTTCTGAGCTTGATAGTCAATGCAGGCTTATAACCTTTTTTTTCAGAAAATAATTAAAAAATACAGATTGAGGGAGAAGGTGCACTCACAGCATCAGACTTATGCTTTAGGAATTAAAGAGGTGACCAGCTTCAGAACAACTCTGCATTTTATTATCTTTAATTTTAATTTATGGAGATTTGGCCTGAAAGAACTTAAGTACGCTGATATATATCAAATGAACAAACCATATTTATTGCTTGTATAGCTAGCAGCTTTTGATCACTTCAACTAAGCTTGGTTGTATTATGTACACAATATTATTAGTGTTTTTGTAAAAAAATAATTTGTTATATGATTAAATTCACAATCAGACTTGCTGTTAAACTAAGATTCATGGGACATTTTTTTGGTGGACTTTGTCAGGTGTGGGAAATTGATGAAAGTAAGCATAAAGCTGGTACTGTGCTTCACACATTAGGTTGGCCCTTGGACCATAAAACATATGGAGGATCATTTCTGTACCACATGAAGGATAACCAGGTAACAATTCAACATTTTCATTATTATGATAATATTTGGATACAAATTGTTTGAGTTGTTCATGGATCATCACAGTATGAGCTCAAAGCACATAATCACACCCACCGCTGTATGCTTAAAGTTGCTCTAGTGAGTTTCAGTTTCAATGCTATTTATTTCCAAGTATTGGCCATTTGCATCTAGGAGTTATTGGTAAATATGCACTTCATTCTTGAACCTTGATATACAACGATTGCTTAAACATCATTAGAAATATTTTCTTCTTTTGATGTCTTAGTTAGGGACTACTCATCAAAAAGTGGATGCCTCTGAATGCATGGTACTCATCATTGTATTTCCTTTATTGGGTCTTTACAGGTTTCAATTGGCCTTGTGATAGCTCTGAATTATCACAATCCTTATTTGAATCCTTATGAAGAATTTCAGGTGATCTGGCCTGTTTCTTTTTAGCACTCTAAATTTAACATTTCTATTTGGGAGCATCAAATATCAACTGATCATGTGATTCAGTTGTGAACAAGGATAAGAGGGATCTTAGAGTTCAGATATAACTGAAGTTCCCTCATTAATCATTTCTCTTTCTTTGTATTCCTAACTTTCCCAGTCTCAGTTCTGTTGATCACATAACCTGTAGTGTTGCCAGAACCCCTGATGAAGGTTTTCATCCAATTGTTGGTTCAATTGTTAGGTCAGAGCACAATCTATTGGTCATTTTGGTTATCAATCAGCTTGTAGCCCAATCTCCGATTTTTTTACAAATTAGACACTCATTTATCCCTAGATTGTTCTAGAAGAGAGCCTTGCTATGCAGTACATGTGACAACAGCTGGTAATTTTTTATGAAAATGAAAAGAAACTTGAGAAACAAAAGAGAAACTAAATGACTGACTTTTCATTTTATGATGTTCAATTTTTTCATATTTAGCTTATCTATTGCTGGATATTGGTGGGGCTAGACAGAGATTGGCACGACTTTTCTGGTGCTTCTTAAGTTAGTTCCATAGATTGAGGAATATCTTTGGAGTTATATCCTTGACTCCGTGTAATAGCTGAAATTCACGAATCCAATCCCTAACAATATTGATGATAGAGTTTGGTTTGGCAAGTTTGATAGCTCTTTTGGTTATTGACAATTTTTTTCTTTTATTACATTAAAGCATTTATATATTCATATTATCTTCTTGGGGTCCAATTCTTCTCTCAAGCTTTTGAAATTTCATCCCACTTCCACTCATCTACTTCTGTTTTTAGAAATTTAAGCATCATCCTTCCATCAAACCACTTCTGGAGGGTGGGAATGTAGTCCAGTATGGGGCACGAACTCTAAATGAAGGTGGTATCCAGGTGTGTATTTAGTGCTGTATGATAAATTCAGTTTTTTGTGGCTGAACCATCTTATTTTATGATAATTGTCACCAACATACCAAAAGGATTTATTTGAATTTAACTATAAAATATCATACACATACAACACAAGTATGAATTTGATGATAGGTAAATTTCAGTCTATTCCATATCCAGTTTTCCCTGGAGGAACAATTATTGGCTGCTCTGCTGGTTTCCTGAATGTACCAAAAATAAAAGGGACACATACTGCAATGAAATCAGGTACATTCCACATGCTTACTGACTTGTGCTCATGCCATTGCCTCTCTAAAAACATGTCCTGAATCAACAAGATGAATCATCTTTGGAGTCATATGGTACAGCAATTTTTAATATGCCTATTTCCCTCAACTGACAGAATTTAGGAAACACAGAAATAAGCTTGATGGCATCATAGGTTCTGTATTGGAATTCTTATAGTGATTATAAACACCTCAACTGACAGAATTTAGGAAACACAGAAATAAGCTTGATGGCATCATAGGTTCTGTATTTGAATTCTTATGATGATTATAAACAAAATTCATTTGCGGATAATCTCGATGCATCTGGATCAACTATTTTACGACAAAGCTGAAGTTTTCATTTAGATTCTGGCTTAGTTTATCAGTCATAAAAAATTAATATTGCTTAATATTCACATAGGCTGCATAAAGAAATGCTATTTTGTGGCATTTTGGACATTGCTTATAACATTTCTTGTCTGAACCGCACATGTATCAGAGGAAATTGCTCTACAATCTTCAGAGAAAGCTATATTCAAATGTGTTTGAATGCCACAACCTTGTCCTTACTTTCAAGTTGTCTTCTGGGGACTTGAGATTGGTTTTCTGGATGTCATGACAATCTGTAGTGTCATACTTCATGCTCACGAGATGCAGTGCAAAAATGCCCTGTTTCTGTAAGCAATAGATGTATATGATACTATTGGATAAGCAATAGTTTAATGGTCTTGAGCTATAGTTTTCTGTTATTCTTTTCTATTTGCATGCTATATGCATGTGTGAAAAAGTGCATCATTTCTTCTATATGTTTTACTTTTAAAATTTAAGGATTCAAAGCAAATGGTTGATATTGTTAGATTTAACATGGCTATGGTTGGAATATCATTGCTATCTGCTGTTAATATGCAGCATGTGTTTCATCATTGGCTAACTTCAAAACTATCTAGTATGGCTGCTTAAGAAATGACTATAGAATTTTAATCATGATGCATACAATTTTATTTTTCCCTTGAGTGTATTACTAGCCTGAATGGTTTTTGTAGGAATGCTAGCTGCAGAAGCTACCTTTGCTACCCTTCATGAAGGTACAAATTTAGGATTGTATTGGGATACTTTAAGGAGTTCTTGGGTATGGGAAGAACTTCACAGAGCTCGTAACTACAGACCTGTAAGTGCCTTGTTGTCTTCTCTTCTTTATTAAATTTTGGTTAAGAAACAATAGGGATCAGTTCCTTGAGTTCTACTTGTGATGTCCTATTGCATTCTAAGTAGCATTTTTGGTCTTGTAGGCTTTCGAATATGGTCTTATTCCTGGATTGGCTATAAGTGGTTTAGAACAGTAAGACGTCAATTTTACTGGTCTTTTTGTTGATTGTTTTTATTGTAGGGAGCTTGCTCCTTTTTGCATGTAATTATAGAGAATACTTCACTTGTCTGAATTCTGTGCTTACCAGCTATATACTAAGAGGGAGGTCCTCTTTCACACTGAAGCATGGGAGGCCTGATCATGAAGCAACAGATGTAAGTAGAAACTGTTTTGGGAAAAGATATTGTTGCAATTATGATACAAATCATACTGGTTCTTCAGCAGCAAGACAATTAAGATGGCAGCAATTAGTTTAAGTGCATAAAACAGATCCAAAGTTATGGTTTACCAGCTATCTTATTATTTAAAACCCTCATTTCTGCCATAACGAACTTTTCCTAAAAATGTGCACTGCTTTTACATTTAGGATTGATCTGTTTGCAATAATTTGAATTGTTGATGTCCATTGCCCTTCAATCAAACACCATACAGGAATCCCTCCCCTTTCTCTTATTATATAAGCCTTAAGTAATTGTATTGAGGGACAAATGAAACGGTTTGCTAATGTTGATTGAACTTTTTCCTTGCAGATTGCACAGTTTCACTCTCCAATTGAATATCCGAAGCCTGATGGAGTTTTTTCTTTTGATGTACCGACCTCTCTGCACAGGTATCTAGAGTAGCAACTCCTGCCTATGAAATTCATCATTCAAACTGTCTTAAATGGGATATCTCTTAAACTACAATTTGTATAAGAAATGCCAATTCTTTGAGAATATATGATGTGTAAATCTGTATGAATATGTGTTAACTATTGCTATTTTACTTTTTTATACCATTATTGGCCCATTCTCGAACAGTTAGCTTCACTTGTTCAAAAGCTTATGGCAGTTGAAGTGATTATATGAGTTTTTATCAGCTTCATTTTGCCTACATAATCATGTGATGAGGGGCTGAAAGGGCTGAATACTGAAACAATAGACTTGATGCAGGGTTATGTGGTTGATCCTTTGCATAATATAGATGTTCTTTAATGTTGATAAATTTCTTAATATTAGTTGCTTGTTGTGGGAGTTCATTGAAGGTGTCAATACATAAACTTTTTTTAGTGAAACTCATTTCACCTGTCCTGAAATTCATTGGTGGCTGTTCTTTAGTTATCCAATTTGTGTGGCATATTTCATTTTAATTCCTGGGTGACACTAATTTTTCTTCAGGAGCAGCACAAATCATGACCATGATCAGCCAGCTCATCTACAGTTGAGGGATCCCAAGATTCCTGAGCTTGTAAATTTGCCAAAATATGCTGCACCAGAGTCGCGATATTGTCCTGCTCGTGTATACGAGTAAATTCTATTCTTATAGAGATGTGTTTTGACATCTCTAAGGATTATTCATATTCTTTCTTAGCTTGTATCTTGAGTTATTCTGACATATTCGTGACCTTGGTTTTGTTAGGTATGTCTCAAATGAAACTGGTCAACCGAAGTTACAGATCAATGCTCAGAATTGCCTGCACTGCAAGGTATTGCTAGATCTCGTCTAGTACTTAGAAACTACCTCTTGAATATGTGCACAACTGCAATCATAGACGGTGAATCCAAAGAATAAAAGGTTGCATTTTAAGCACGAGCTTGGTTACACTCCGCCATCACTTAATGGGAACAAAGAACCGTACTTTTAAGTTGTTTTAATCAACTCTGCTGAAATTGTATTTCAGGCATGCGATATCAAAGATCCAAAGCAAAATATTGAATGGACCGTGCCCGAAGGAGGAGGTGGCCCTGGTTACTCGGTCATGTAGATTGCTGGGTGGTAACCACCCAGTACAGATGATGCTGTAGCCAATGCACCAAGTCTGCTGAAACTACAATTTAGTCTGAAAAGAAAGCAAGTTGAACCAATTCTTTCTGCAATATCTTGCAGGTTGTATCAATAATGGGAGATCCAGACGTCATACTCTTAGAAGGGTCCCAAAAAAATTTCGAGTTTCCCCATTAGACTTAATCTTTAGAAAAATTCTCCTCAGTAACGTCATCCTTAAGTCTCCTCAATAACATGTCTACTTTGCACTTTTCTTAGATGTTTACAAGATAAATCATTTAAAGACATTTCCAGACTCTCGAACTGAGAATGAATCACATCTAAACAAAATGTAAAATAGCTAACTGAAATGGTGGAACTTTTGACTGCAAATCATTACCAATTTTAGACTCATGTTGGTCATCAGATACGATCACATTCATAAGTTTTAAAGGTCGACGGGAATGAGTATCCCAAGCTAAAACTCGAAAGGGAAAATTCAAAGTCTTCCAGAAACTGGAAACAGGAAACTTGAGTGATGTTTTATGGTTACTCCACAGAAACTATTAAGTTGAAAGCACAAAGCCATCCTGCTGTGTGTCCCGAGTGGGCCAAAAGCAGACTTGTGCACATTTATATTCAGTTCTTTCTCTTCCCATAATTTTGTCGCTACGGGAGCTAAATTGTTCTAAAAGGCGTAGATAAATCGATAAATTCCATCTCGAGGCCTATAATTGCATTAAGGTTGATACACAAACTAGACCAATACATCACATAACTCTGTCTGACCAATTTTAGAATATATAACAGCCTAAAATGAATATGAATGCATGACTAAGGGGATAGGAAGAATATATGGGCTATAGTCCTAAGTCAAATTGCAACTGGGATTCCAATTCCAAACAGTAGCAGATGCCCTTCTTTAGCTGGGACATTAGTCCTTACTTTCTCAATCGTTTGTCATTGAAGAGCTCGTGTCGGATAAGTTATCTTTCTGGCTGGAAGAAGGCATAGATGTTGTTCTCATTTTCATATCTCCAGCTTGCAGCTGTTGCTGTTGAAGATGGTGCAATTGCTGCTGCTGCTTTTGAGAATGGATTTGAAGCTGTTGAAACTGCTGTGTAGTTAGAAGTGTATGCATAGCTTGACTGTTGGGATAAAATTGCTGACCCCCACTGAAAGAAGAAAATTTCATGGGTCCACCATTTGGCAAAGTTTGACCAGTCAATAACTTCAGATGTTGAATTTCTTCTTTCAATGCGTCATTTAAAGCTAGACAGAAAAGAAACCACAAGTAAATTATGACAGGTAACAAGACGAGAAAACTTGAGAATACAATTGCTTTATTAAAACCCAAAAAAACAAGAAGTCCAGTTCTTGCAATTAGTGAAGACTTGAAATGCAGGATACATGTACGCAATTTGCAGGACACATTTCCTTAAATTTCTAACTGTGCATAAAGGATACTTGCATCGTCATCAAGATATGTCACAATCCGTTGGCACATTAGTAAAACTAAAACCTCCTTATAGAACAGCAGAATGTCTGACTCTTTTCAACTAAACCTTGCAACAATTACTTTTCCTTGATCCTGTAAACAGTCGAGACTTTAAAATTTGATCCATCCACCACAATCATCTCAACTTTCAGAAGTTGGGAAAGAGGTATGCAAACAAATGATTGACAGACACAACTGCGAACAAACAAAACCAATCTATTCCCAGGACATCTAACGCATGAAAAAGGAACTAACATCAGAAACAAAAAGATATCAAAAGCACAAAAATCAATAAAGATGTCAGCAAAACAGAAATGACAAGTTATAGAAGAGAAGAAGCCTATGATAACTGGAAAACTAACCTATTCATTGTTGACTATGTACATAAAAGCATACAATATAATGAACAAACTCTGGTAACAGATTTAAAATCACTTAATAGAGAGAGGAAATTTTAGTTCCTCAAACAATAGACCCAGTAAACTTATCAATTTAAGGAGCTTAAAATTTGCACGCAATCTTTTGCACACACGGGGATCATTTGATTTGCATAAATTTGATAATGAAAAAGCAATTTGAATTTAGGTTAAGCACGTGTCACTTCTGCAGCAGTATAATAATTCAGATTTGTTTTCTAGCTAAATGTATGCCTTGATAAGTCATTTATTCTAATGCACTTCTCCTTTTCACTTCCCTTTCCAAAAACAAACAACCAAAGGAAATTTGGTGGAAGTACAGACAGCAGACAACTCAAACTAAACCACACCATATCTCCATCTCCAGTCTAACAGAATTTTTCTCATATAGAAACAATAGACAATGTGACACAGTTATAATCAATTCTGATGTAGTCTCCCGGTTGAAATGTAATCATCCACTTTACTCCTACTGCTTAGCTATATGCAATTGTGCACTACAACAATCTAGTTGAAAGATCAAGATATTTCCATTCATGTGGAAACTAAGCCTATAGTTTGAATGTTCACTGAAAATTGTTATGCCAAATCCTTATTCACAATGCCATACTTGACACATGAACCTGTCTATTTCGTAGAGACAAAATACATCAAGTTGTTGAACTGAATCACAAAACTCTAAACAACCTCAAATTTGTTGAATACTCACAATGATAACAGGTACAGACAGAAGTTAACTTGTATCATCAATTATATAAAGTCGAAATGAATAAATCAATATTCTGACAACTAGCCAAAGGAGTAAATAACATCTTCTCAATCAGCTGAAAACAAAAGGGCAGTTTTCATAAGTACATGGCCATTGGAACTGGGCTAAACTCCAATTCATCATTAAATGTGTGAAAGTTAGAAAATTAGAAGTTGTAGATGCCTTCAACTTTTTCATCAATCAAATGATATCAATAACATGGATGTAAAGGAAAGAATTTTGACATTGTCTAACAGTCAGCAGCATTTCACTGTAACAAAAGGCAGTTTGGAAGCACACACAAACTTTTAGTTTCTATGCAGTCAATACATCATACTATGGAAGGCATAAAGCAACTCCAAAGGGTGATCATCATAAATGGAAACAGATCCTTACCATCTTGCAAATGGACCTGTTGTTCCATTGTTTGCAAACGCAATTTCAATTCACTATTTTCAGCATTCAGGCCATTTGTATCCCTCTGATCACAAAGAAAAAACAAGAGAAAATCCAAACATGTTATACTCATTGCGTGCTTCTATACGTTTCAAATAAAATCATGATGTAATTCAATAATTCTCAACAAAAAACAGACAACTTTCATCTGAATGAACAACTCCCTATGAGAATGTGAAGCGATGTTTAACAAATCTGAATGGGATATCAAAGAGGAGGGAGAATGGGAGAGGGTTGATTAAATTGAAGTTGGACCGATGTTGAACAATATTGAACTGGGATAAAATATAAATTATTTAAAAACGTAAATCTATCTTAACAGATATAGAGCCAGACATTTATGTCAAATATATCAAATTTCTCGAATACATACAGAAGTTAAACAATGTGTTTTGGTAAGCTTCCTTTTAATTGTTGACCTTCACATCTTTCCATTTTAAAGCATTAACTAATTTCAGGTCAGCAATTAAATAGCAAAGGCAGGATTTGAAGAACAGACAGTCCTTGAAATAGAAAACATGAAAACAATGCTCTCCTGGTACCATGACATTAATTAAGCAGCAAAACTTCTACATACATTCATATACATAACAGGATAACTCTAAATTGAAGGTCAACTAGACCAGTTGACTGTTCTTTTGCTGGTTTGGAGGCATTGATGAAAAATTGAATTGATGCATCTTACCTGAAGCAAAGTCAATTGAGCAGACAGTGATGTAGCTTCTGTTTGCAGTGTTTGTACTTTCCTTTCTAGTTCAGCTATATACCGCATCTTCCGTTCCTTTGATCTTGCAGCTGATTGTCTATTTGCCCAGATCCTATTATATCAAAAATAATAAACAAATAAGTATGCATATAAGATGCCAATCTAAAACACAAACTAAGAAAGCAAACACCGTCCCTATTTTCCTCCCCTATAATTTACAACAATTGGACGGTAGCGTAAATCGTGAGCCAGGTCTTAAAAAGGTTGAAATGCCATGAACTTGAAGTGCTATCCATCCATACCTAAATTTTATTGGCAGTACGACACTTACAGGATTACATACGATCACATCAATTGTATTTGCTAAGAAATGAGTTTCTAATAAGGAAAACCACATATTCTGCAGTATACATTCTCCATTAGAAACCAGAACTCAAAAGAATCTCAAACCAAGCAATACTACAACAGGGACATCTAACTTGGATTTCCATTCACAGATGACAATAGTAGCATTAAATTACGATAAAAAATCATCTCAAAACAACAACTCCAACAATAAAATAGACAATACCCAAAAGCCGAATATACCTTTTTGCGCGCTTAGGATCAATAAGAGCAAGCTCAGCAAGCTTGGCGGCAGACATAGCCTTCTTAGAATCAGCAGGAGAGACCTCTTCTGGACCTGACATAAGCATCTCTGGCTTGATAGTGGTCGAACCATCCATTGACTGGCTATGCTGATGCCTAACTCTAGGCCTCTCACTAGGCCCACCAACATCCCCTGTCACCGAAGTTGATGCTAAACCTGGTGATGCCCCTACTGGCGCTGATTGTTCTGCCACTTGAGCAGCCGATGTAGCAGAGGAAGAATTATATTTATCCATATCAAGGTACATTGACAACAAATCCTCCTCAGTCTCATCAGACAAAGACGGCCCATCAGCACCACCAACAACACCAAGATCACTGTCAAAGCTAAGATCATCAGGCAATGTGAGAATCTCTGAATGAGCACGTCTATGACCAACACTCTTAGGTGGGTTATCAGACATTCTGCTAATATCATGACTAAAGTTGCTAGAATCAGCTCCATGGCCAAAACGACTAGGGTCTGCAACAGCTCCTGCAGCCATTGGATTGAATGCAGATAATGAAGGCTCATGCTTTACATTAAAAGAGCTCCCGGATGGTGAAAAGCTCGAGAATCGACCAGATGGTGGTGGCAAACCAGCAGTTTGAGCTTGGGTTTTATCCTTATCCATCTTGAGAATTCCAAAACCCTAATTAAGCTCTCAAACCACTCAAATATTCAACAAGTCTGAAAAAAAGTCCAAGCTTGGATTTTTAATAGAGAGTGAAAGATGGAAATCAAAAACTATCACAAGAAGAAAAAAAACAACAAATAGGAATCAGTATCAGAAACTAAGAAACCTAGAAACGCAGAGAAAAAAAGGGTAAAAAGAACTCTTTTTCCTTTTTCTTTACCAGAAAGAACAAATTAAACCTTGAAACATCAAGACAGATCAAACAACAGCAACCCCAAAAGAAGTGGAGATCTGAATCTGAAGCCCAAAAAAAAGGAGAGAAAATGAAAAACTAAGTATCTAGAAGGGTAAAATTAAGAAATACGTGAGAGGCAGAAAGGAAAATATGTTTACTTTCCGGGAAAATCAAAGTCAGAAAATTCTGTTCTGAGGCAGCTTATGAATTACATGGTTTGTATTGGAATTTTCGAAATCTGAGACTTAGCATTAAAAGGAAATAAATTCTGACCAAAACCAAAACCAAAACCAAAACCACAACCACAACCACAACCAAACCAAACCAAAGTCACTTCACATGGAGAGATGCTCACTACACAGCCAAACCAAACCAAAGTCACTTCACATGGACAGATGCTCACTACCTTCTTTCATTCATTATGCTTATTAGTTATTCCATCATTTCACAGTATCTCTTAATTTATTTAATGATTCAATTTTAATTGATATAATTGATATTTTAATTAATTATTTTCTATATCAAATTTAAAGAATTATTGAATAACTTTATTAGGTATAAAAACAAAGAATATTATCTCTTATAAATTAATTATAATGGAAGAGCTCATTAAAAATATTTACGGAGATATGCCTTAAGATATATTGTTTGCTTATGATGTTGTTTTTATAAATGAGACAAAGAAGACAATCAATGTTTGAAGAGTTTTAAGTTTCAGTAGGATTAAGAATAAGTATTGTAACTTTTTGAGTAATAGTGTGGCTTTTGATATAGAGATAAAGATTTATTCGAAAATCATACAACATAAAGAGTGCTTTAAGTATTTAGAATACATCATTCAAAGCAATTAAGAGATCGATAAGTACATTGTTCGTTGTATATATGACAAGAAAATATCACTTAAGTTTAAAGGTAAATTATATTGTTTATCAATTAGACCACCCATGCTTTATTGGGCATATTGTTGACTTATCAAATACGTTTATAGTCATAAGTTCACAGTGGTAGAGATGATACTTTGTTGAATGTACAACATTACCAAAAAAAAGATAAAGTCAAGAATATAATAGTAAGAGACAAAATAAATGTAACTAATATCAATAAAAATTAAGAGAGACAAGGCTTAGTTGGCTCGAACATGTTAAAATAAGATATCCTGACACTCCAATAAAAAAATGCGAGAAAATTATACTTAGAAATTATAAGAGAAAAAAAGAAACGCCTAAAAAGAACTGAGAGGAGATGATTAAGGATGATATGATTCTGCTAGAATTTACATAGGACATAACCTTCGATTGAAAAATATTGATATACTAAAATATGGGTAAAGAATCTTATATAAAGAAAATTTTCTCTTTCTTATAGGTCTTTAATTTTTTTTCCTTCGAATCTTATGTCTTGTATTTAACCTAAACATTTGATATGTAACATTTCTCTCTTATTTATTTAACCTAAACATTTTCTTAATTAGCCTAAATATTTTCTTATATCTATTTTATATCTTATATATATATATATTATGCTTTATTGATTTTTTTTTAAATTTATGTTTATATATTCAAAATACTAATTAATTGATTAAATTATTTTTTTCTATTTATTTTATTTAGTAGTCAATTTTTGTCCATTTTTTTGTCACTATTATCTTGTCACATATGCATGTGGGCCAACTGGAAACAGCCTCTTTACAATGTAGGGGTAAGGGTGCGTACTATCAGGCCCCCCAGACCCTGCTTCATTGCGAGACTTCGGGGTATGATGATGATGATGATGAATTGTTTGTTTTATTTATTTACTTGTTTTATTTCTTGCTTATGTATTTATTTACTAAATTTATCATTTGTTTTTATTCTTTATATTGTTCCATTTATTGTATTACTTATTTTTAATTTTATTTGTATGTATTTATTTATATGGCTCTATAAAATAATCTCTATACTAATTAAGGATCTCTCATGATCTTTATCTCTTAGAGCTAATGTTCATCCACTATGATGTTATCCACCATATCATCCAATATCTCTTCATCTCTATCTGTTGATAATTAAGTTTTGGTAGAGAACTAAAACCTCTACAAAAATCAATAAGGATAGAACTCCCATCAATACGTGGAAGAATACGAAGAAGAAGTTAAATGTTCAATTTTTTTCGATAAATACTTATTGGCTAGCAAGGTTACATAATTTTGGATCTCTCCATATCTCGTGTATTAACAGAACTTCTACTAAAATATTATTATTGTTGTGATTGTCTGTTTTTTTTTTCTATTTTTTGTTGTCGTTTTTGTAAAAAGAAAAATAGGTAAGTAAAAAGTGTTTGGTTTAGTCTTTTGCGATTTTTTGTTTATGTAAATAAAAAAACCACAACATTTTTAAAGAAATAAA
>JANVCQ010000005.1:8450896-8475174 GCA_025531925.1 Erythroxylum plowmanianum
ATTAGAAGCATAGAATAGTAATTTACACATGAATATAAATATTCAAATAATATAAATAAAACATATGTAAAGCCACCAAAAAATATATAACACCTAACAAAGAATCAAGCGTGACGTTATTAATAAGGAACTTCTCAAAATCCCGAATCCATATCAAATATGGATACTTTCGTGGTTTCAAATTCTTGGTCTTTTAGAATCCTTATTTAATAAGGAATCTATTCCTTTCCCGAATTCATATCACATATGGACTCTTCTTCTTACCCACCTAGTATCCTTGTCAAACATGGATACTTGTGGTTTCCTATTCCAAATCCATGTCTTACATGGCAAAAATCCTAGCAATCGTCTTTGAAGGAAGTCTTGGCCATAACCCTAGACGCCACCTTTGATGGAAGTTTCGAAAATCATCATATGTCATGACCGAAAACACTTTTGACCGAGACAAATATGACAGAAACATCTCCATGCCTGAACTCTTCCTTTTGTTGAACAAAGCCATAACCGAAATACATCTTGATGTAATCAACTTCTATGGCCGAAAACTCCTTTCTTGTCATATATTCACGTTAGTACCAAGACCTATTTAGCCTTCCACAGCTTGTACTTTAAGCAATCGGCCTTCCTATGCCCCTTTTTCTTACAGAAGAAGCACCTCATACTCTTTATGTCATGTGGGCCCTTAGTAATGTTGGACTATCCAGTCTGAATTTGTAGAGAGGGTTTGGGTTTCTTACCCTTACCCTTAGGCTGTTGGGCCTTAACCTTCCCCTTACGTTTAGTAGTTGCATACAGGGCTGTATAAGGAGAACTCTTAATCTTCTCCTCAGCTGCAACACACTGGAAAATCAGGGCATTAATGTCCCAGGCCTCATCCTGAGAGATGTAGGATGTTACCAACATCTCAAACTCTGGTGGGAGAGTATTAGGCGCCTGATGCACTACGAGCGTGTCAGGAACAGGTACATCAAGTGCCTTCAGTTTACTCTAAAGATGAATTATCCTAATAATGTACTCTCTAATGCCTCCTTCTCCTTTATACCTTATGGAGAACAACTCTTTAATCAAGATATTCTGCTCTGTATGAGAAGACACCTTGTGCCTTTGAAAAATGCTATCCATAAACTCCTTTGCTATGATCGTATCTAGTAATCCACTTAGCAGATGATCTGGAATCAACCTCTCCTTAAAAAGATCCCATGTATCTTTATAAGGTAATACTCACACACTAAATTTTTTTGAGTATTCATTCATCTTAGTGGATAATAATTCTGAACTTCTTGATGTTAATAATATTTTACAATTTGCATAAGAAACTCCAATTGCATGCCTTTAAATTAATGCTAACCTAGATATCATCTAGAATAATTAAAACTTTGTTATCCTTTTTCAACTTCTCTCTTAAATTATGTTCATATTGAAAATCTCCTTAAATGATTTATAATGTTAATTATGGTTTGAAGGAAACTAGTTAAAATTTATTGCATTGGAGTAAATATACCATTCTATAATTGATGTGTGCTTTTTAGGAAGCTTTGAACTTCCTATCAATTAAGACCTTCAATTAAAGATTTTATGTTACAACATATTAAGATATTATTTATCTGTTAACATGAAGCAATCAGATCGATATATGATTAATAAGTGAGTTTACATTGACCAATTGATCATCATAACATTATGATTAAGGCCTATTGAACTCCCAGCATTATGAAAACCTTTTGTTTATAGCCCATAAGGATTTCCTTGACTCATATTTTATTGCCCTTTCATTTTTCTTTTTAAGTGGCTTAATATTGAGAGCCACTTAAATTAATAGAATTCATTTATAAGGATGTGCAACTTATAGATATATGGAAGTGTTGTGTACTTTTTACATTTAAATTTTTGATGTCATAGTTTTAGTGCAATTTTGCATATGTCTTCTAAAGCCACACTTTCATAAAAATTCTGTTGATAGAATTCATAAAGGTTCTGTTGATAGAACTTCTTATTTTAGCTTATTTTCAAGTGTTGACATTATCATGGTTATATAACTTAGTAATGATGAACAAAAGCTGTGAAACTTGGAAATGGAAAGCATGAAACCAAGATTCATATACTTTTATCCACAATACATTGAGGCCTTACGAGAGTGTGGGGTGTCAACAGATGATCTTTTCTCTAATTAATATATAAATGCTTCTTTTATAATATCATGCACTATTTTTAGTCACTTCCTAACATTAGCTTCCACTTCTTCCCTATTTTTTCTAGCATCATCAACTATATGTTGTATCCTCTAACTGACAAGCACTAACTTTTCTACTTCTTCCTTTAGACCTTAGATGTTATCCACGTAATAATATACATAAGCAATTATTGTTTTTATAGGATCAAGCTAGTACTCAACTATCATTGGTCCAATAGAAGGAATCAATTGGTCAATCAAGTAGCCCTAAACATTCTTGGATCAGAAAGATAAGTTATTAATTTGTTTTTAAATAGAAGAAACTAGGGAATAGTAGATGGCATGTTTTACTTGGGCAAGTGATAAAATCATCTTTTGTTTTAATTCTAACGAGAAAATAGTGTTTAAGTAGTGGTGTGGTTCACCTTATTAATTAAGCTATTTTCTTTTGGTAATAATAATTGTAAGTGTTTAATAATCAATGGAATTTAATATGTTTGTTTTTATCTCTTTACCATTTTTTATTGTTTATTGAATTAGCTTGTTACCTTTCTTCTCTGATTTTGAAATAAAAAAGAACGCATCAAGAATTATTGATCTTTAAATTTAAGATTATATATTTAGCAATTTTGATAATGAGAACGTATGTAAACTATTTTCCTTGTATTTTTAGGCTAAAATTATAATGGAAAATATAGAATCATAAAAAAAGATTTATAAAAAAGATATATGTATATGGATATAACAAGCTAAACATACATAAAATTTTAATAATAATAAGATAAAAATAATAAATTTACGTTGAATACTATTCTTAAATCTAAAAATTGTAAAATGTTTTCAAAGTTTTAAATATATTATTGAAAAATACATGCATGGTAGGTAATTTGAATTTTGGAAAAAAGATAAACATACCTAAAATTTTAATGATAATAAGATCAAAATATCATAAATTTAAGTTGACTACTAGTTTTAATCATTAATATTTATGAACAATAAAATAATACTACATATATATATGGTAGGTAATACAAGATGTTAGAAGTTTAAGAATCCTTATAGACAAAATAATAAACAAAATTCCATGCCTAATATTCCATTAGAAAGGAAAAGAAATATTTTTTTTTATTCCAAGTAAAGGGGTTTCCAATGTTTGGATTCCCAAGAACCTCCTTGCACGTTCCAAGCCATCAATTGAAGCAGTTAAAGATTGTCCCTAAGGTCTGGTGAATTAACATCCTCTTCCAACAATTTTTTTGCTTTAACTAAATTTGTAAAAGATACAGTAAACGATTTCCTAGATCTAGTATGGATGACGGTATTAGACAAATCTCACGTACTAAGCATTTTAGCTAATGAGCAAAGAGAGTAGAACAATCAAAGCTAAATCAAATAGTATTAGGAAGTCAAATTCGAACATATACATATTAGACTGATAGACTCTATAATCATCACGATGAACAAACATAGTTTTTGTAATCGAACATTATTCCAAAGCAATCGATTTCCCTAATCTTGTACGAACCATTGAGACATCATCACTGCCTCCATTTCCATCAATGTTCTCTTGAAGATTTAAGGAAGCTTAACACAACATATAGTATAAGCAATCAGATGTTCATATAATAGCTTTATAACATAAAATGAGATACTGATAATAAAGAAAGAGAGGTAGTTTGGATGATACTAAGACCTTTGAAGAAGAAGATTGGCCATAGAAGGCAAGCGATGATTAGTGTTTGATGAGGGAAGATATATCATAATTCCATAGGAGAGATGTTGAGCCTAATATAGTACAAATGGACGAAGTACAAGTCAATCTTATCGTAGAAAGAGATAAAGACTATATTAAGGATGAATTATATGAAAATGATGACACTTTGGCCGAGTATAATGGTGATGAAGAGTCGAATCATAATGTAATTAATGATGATGATTTTTAAGATCTTAATCATGATAATTGAAGGTAAAAAAATTGTTGTTTATACGGGACTATTGTTTATATTATTTCAAAACTGACAAGCCACAACCATATTAATGTTGATTTTTGAAATACAATCCAAATTTTCTTTATATTTGTTAGATGTGTTATTGATAAACAAAGAAAAGTCAATACTTGTAAAGAATTTAAGTTATGCATTGTTTCTTTTAACCAACCATAAAAGGATGGGTTCTCATAAAGGTCTCTCTAATTCCAAAAAATCATAGCAAACATCAAAACGATAATATATTAAAAATTAAAGTTCTAAAGAATTAAGGTGGAGAGAAATACAAGGGATGAAGAATAACAAACTGAACATGATGTGTATATACATAATAGACAAAATTAAGTGAGCAACAATCGACAACCTCTGGTTTGACATAAAGAGAAGAAGTAGGAAGGTATGTCACAACCACAACCCTCACATGCCAAATTCATACAATTAACAAATCATGAAAAATAATGAACGGAACACGTAAAAATGTTTATAATGTGATTCAAAATGTGGGGCCAAAGATCCAATCATCTTTGATTATGATTTGTTCATATTTTGTCAAATGCTCTGAAATGATTTAAGGAAAAATTGACAAGTTCTTTTCGTTGCTATTCTAATTAGTTTTATTTTATATTGGAAAATCATTGAGAAATCATTTAATAATATCATTATAGACATTCAATATAATGTCACGTGGTAGAAACAAGGGAAAGAAGGTGACAATTAATGAAGATGTTCCTCCCCCACAACAACCAGATTAATCTGACCTTATCCAACAACAACAACTGACTTCATTCACCAATGAAGCCAGTCAACAACAACCTCTGTCTACCTTAATTAGTGCTGAGGGATCTTCAAGTCTGTTAATCTTTACCACTTATAATTGCACTCATCCTCAAATATATGTTAACATGTTTAATGTGTTTTTTTATCATTATTTTTTTCAGGTTTCAAAATCGGCATCAGAAAAAGAGATAGAGGTATCACTAAAGTTTCTAAATGCAACGCATGAATGTTGCAATGAACAACAAGTTGTTTGTGCATAGTGATATCTTGCAAGGTCATCTTGTTGATAATATTCAATTGGCAAAATTATCTAGTGAGTTAGGGGTCACCGTCAAGACTGAATTACCTTGCCTTCAGCACGCCTTGCAGTTAAAGGAAGACAACTTGCTACATAATGCTTTAGATAAAGTTTCAGTAATTTTTCAATTTATTTAATTATATGCAATTTTGTTTTGCTTATTTAAAGATTAATTTAACTTTTATTTGTTGTTCATAGATGAAGCTCAATATCGTCGATATCGAGAACCATGAAGTTTTAAGCTGTGTGAGTTTGCTATTGAAACAAAAAACCAAGGATCATCGTTAACGACTACATAAATATTATAAATCTTTTCCTTCAAATAAGTAGGTAAGGAGACATGTTCCTGAATGAGTAACTCCAGAAAATTAGAGCCAAATGTGTGATTATTGGTTCTCTACCAACGTTAAGGTTTGTCTTTTTTCTCTTCACATTTGCTTCAATTAATCTTGTTACACAATTTAATAAATGTTTCTTTTTTTTATTTACAAAAAGTGTGAGAAAGTCAAAGTTAGTAGAGCAAAATAAAACTCCTCACAATCAAGGCTCTAAATTATTTGTTGTCATACAAAATGAATTTTTCCGAACACTACAAAATGAATTTGTAAGTTCGTTGTTTAGAAGTTATATGATGTTAGTAAATACACTCAGATGTTTATCCTAGTATCTAGAGCATGGAATTATTTATTGTGTTTTAATTCTTTTTTTTTCATAAAACAGAGTCTGAAGGAACTATATGGAGAAGAGTGTGATAGGATCACACTCTACAAACTGACACACTACAAGGAAGGTGAAAGTCAGATGTCTGAAGAAGCAAAGAATAATTATGTAAGTATAAATATTTGTTTAATTTTTAATTTTATTTATTTATGTAGTTTTAACTTATAATATCTTAATTAAATATTCATTTTTTAAAATTTTAGAATGAGACGTAGGAGTTGTTGCAAAAATCATTGTCTGACGAAAATGAGTCAAATGTAGATAACATTTGTAGCAATGTCCTTGATACAATATCATGCTACATCAAAAGTCTTGGGTATGACCCTAAGCTGATTAATTCATCCTCATCACGACCAACATATGTAATGATGCTTCAAGAGGAGACTCAGTTGCTTAAAGCTAAGTTACAATATAAATGAGGAAAAGTTAGAACGAAATGAACAAAAGATAGATTGTACTGAACAAAAGTTGGCCACGTTTGAAAAGATGATCAAACAAATACCTATCTCAAATTATGTAAGTAGTAGTGACGATTAAAACGTGTCTTCATTAGTACATAAGTTTTTTTGTTAACGTTCGTAATTAACATTTAATAACATTTTATTTTTATATAAAATGTTTCTAATTTTTAATTATTTTTATTTTTGTTTAATTAATTATAAATAAAAAATATAAATATTACAAACAATAAGATGGATTAAAAACCTTAACAATAATTATAATTAAATGAAATTTTTTAATAGGAATGTTTAGTAAAATATCAAAATTTGTTACCAAAAAACTTTTTAGTTATGTTCTTGACAATGTTGCCAATAATTTTTAAAAATTAAATAAAAAATGTACTTAAAAAGATTTAGCTATGATTCTAAAATTGTCTCCAAAACTTTTAGCTATGTTCCTTAAATACCATCGCCAATAACTTTTATCTATGTTCTGAAAACAATCGCTAAACTTAATGGTCGCAAAATATTATTACTTACATTTACGGTAATGTAGCTAATAACTTTTAGCCACAAAAAGAAAGTGTCCCAAAATATCATTGGTGACGATTTCTTCTATCCTTGCCTATTTCTTTTGGCAATATTCGAGATTGGAGTGAAATATAATTTATCGATTTTGTAAAAACGTTATTGATAATATTTTGCTATTGTGATTTTACGACGATTTGTGTGATGAATTTTTGTGGTCGCTAAAAAGTTTTGGCGACGAATTTGGGGCTTTTAGCGAAGAATATAGCAACATGAAAATATTGAGAGATAACAATTTGATTTCTTCCTCATCCCTAAATACCAAAGATTTCACTGTAGTTAACAAATTCGACATTTACAGATTGTTCAAGGCAGGCAACTCCTACCAAATATATGTTGGAGCTAGTCTTCAAGTCCTTTGACTTACATTGAAGAACTCAAGTACATGAAACCATTGGTCCCACCTCTTAAGTCGATGGACCGCCACGGTTTCAGGGATAAGTTCATGAGAACACTTTCCGTTTGTCCCAGGATAGTCATACATTGCCGGTTTATTAGAAATTCTGATCTTGGCCTTCTTTCCAGTGTTCAACCATTTTCCAACCAACTTGTCCTCAGGACCATACGTGTAATTTGCAATGATCTCAGAACCCGATATCCACTCGACAAGATCCCACGACAACAAGTACCCCATACCCGACATGTACTCCACGTAAGGGTTCATGCTTTTGCATGGGATCACAAAACCATAGTACAAGTCCTGCCTAGGCAATGGTTTTAGAGACAGAGACAGTGGCTCTAGCCTGATGTACACATCGTCGTCAGCTTTCATGACATAGTCGTAAGGTTCCGAAAACCGTGGCAGCGAAGAGAAGAACGTATAGGTCTTGCCAGAGTTCTTATTTTCTGAGCAATTAAGAATAATGATGTCGTCAAAACGTTTGATCTCCAAGCCGACGAGTACCCTTTGCTCAGGCTTGGTAAGTCTGCCAAAAACAAACTTCACATCGATGTTGGCTATAGAGGACGATTGGATTCCATAAACAAGGCGGAGGAAATGTCGACGATCGTAGTTATCCGCGCGGGTTATGATACCTATTAAGATGCTAAACTTGGAATGTTTATCAGGGAACTTGGCAGTTCTGGTAGATGCTTTGGAGGATAGCAGAAGTGGCTGAACTCCAATGTTGACGAAGAAGTAGAGGAGAAAAAAGAAGAAGATAAAGAAGGTTAGCAATCCTATAATGAAAAACCGTCTTCGTTTCATTCAGTTTTTGTAAGCTATCAAACAAAAGTTTGATCTTTGCATCTGTTCATGGTTGATACTGTGAAGACAGGAGAAAATATAAGAGGAGATCTGCAAGTGAGCTATGGAGGAAGGGTTGGTGGTGAAGTTCACGTTTTGGGCGAGAGAGGTCCAGATTAAACATGTTTTGTCCACGAGAAAGAGGTGATTGGAGCAGGTACAGCATATCGTGATTTGCCACTTTCTTAGGTAAAACTTGCAATGTTCAATGTGTTTAATGTCAACTTAATATAGGGTGAGACCAAAAGTTGCAGCTGATAAATAGAGTGTCTTGAGACTTGATGCTTTGAAAATGTTTTTAGTCAAATGTTTTTATTTTTATTTTTATTTTTTAAAATTATGGAAAAAAAACTTGTCTTTTTTTTCCCATTTTCAAATTATATCTCTGTTTTTTCATATTATGATTTAATATTAACTAAATATATTAATTATTTAATATATTAATTATTAATAAAATTATGAATAATTTAATTTAATATTATATAATTAATTAATTAAATTAATGATTAATAAGAATTATGCATAAATTAATTTTACCTAATCATTTTATTTAATTTTTGTAATTGAATATAATTAAATTTAAAATATCTTTAAAATACTTATATTTGAAATTTAACAATTAAAATATATTTGAAATAAAATTAATTTATAAATAAAAATTAAATTTTAAATCATTTATTTTATAAAATAAAATAATTTGTTAATAAATATTGTATAAGAGATTAAAATAAATTTATTTAATTAAAAAATTTTATTTTAAAGTTTTATCTAAAATATAGTTATTATATAAAATATAACTATAACTGATATTAACAACAAACGTAATTTTATTTTTAATTGAGAGAAAAATAAAAACTGAAAATTACAGTAAATAAAATAGTGAAACTTGACAGCCTCTTAATTTTAACCTCAAAACTTGGAATTTGTAATTAAGTGTGATTTTATTAAGATGATACTTTTTATATTTTTAAAATTTTGTTAACAGAACTCACTGTTACGTGGAAAATAATGATATAATAATTTCATAAATAAATAAATAAGATTTATTTTCTTAAATTCTGTTAATAAAACCAACATAGTATAATATGATCTAAATGTAACATTTAGGTCTATTAATAAATTTTTACTGCGAAGAGTTTGGTGTGAGTAGTAAGAAATATCAAGTCAAGCGTACAGACGAGTGGACGTTCTCTAGTACCAAATTCACCAACCGAGTATTACGAAATATCAAGTCAAGTTGCCACCATTTAGTCATAACCAGAGATGGACCACTTCAAGACGAGGTCTTGTCGTGCCGTTGCACTCGCAAGCGTATGGGAAACCACGTTCGTCTAAAAACCCATTTGTTAATTTGTACAAGGAGTTAACCTATACTTCTACTACGCTAACCTAACCGAACCAAGACCAAATTTGTAAAAATACAATAAAAATAAGGATTTTAAAGGTACGTCGGTTTTTGGACAAATGAAATCTCTAGCAGCAACACAGCCTGTAGCAGAACTCCATCCAGTTGAGTTACCTACACACGGAAGAGACCACTCTCGTCAAGGGGGGCTTGAAAATAGAATCAGTTAAAGTTGCACTCTCTAATTCACAGCTTCAATACTTTTAATAATCTGGTGACCAATGAGGGCTTGTTCATTTATCTGCGGATGCGGTAAACCAAAACAAAAGAAGAAAACTTTGAACGTAGAAGAGTAAAGCTATATGGTTATGGGATTAAATATAACGTAACAGAATTCAGTTATTTGTTTGATTGTGCAGAAAGAATCATGCCTTTCACGTAATCCCTATACTGTAATGTTATATTGCACTGCTCATTGGTTGTTCACACACAAATAACAGACGAGTGCATCACGGTTTAGCCACCGAATAAACACCACAAGTCCGACAAGGAAATTCAAGTATTCGTGTAGCATGGGCATAGTTCTGTCCTAAAAAGGTTATTGAAAAACTAGTAGCAGCCTAGAGCTGCATTATAAGTGACTTAGCTACGTATAGATCGCATCACACAACGCCACTTTTCATCCGATGATCATTACTTATTTCCTCGGCCGTTCAACTTTATCATCACCAATTGGCATTTGGTGCACGTCCCAGTGTCATGTACTAAGGGGGGATGGTCCTACAAAGGCTGAGACCTATCTTGTACACGCAACGTTAGTTTTGGGCATTAAATTTGAGACCGTACGTGCTTTATGGTAAAAAAAAAGTATTAATCAGCAAAAGCTCTTATCTTCTCATTGGAAAGAAGTGAACAATTCATGTGAGTTTTGGGTCCTTTCATTTTCATGATCCTTGTAAAGGACCTGTCCACATGACGACATGAAACCAATTTATCAATAAAGCAACAGCCAATTGAACAATGCAGGACATGATCAACCTCCTGAGTTGTGACTATTTTATCCCAGTTTGAAGGTTATTTCGCTTTTACATTGTCAGACAATACGAAATTGCTATCTAGCTTTGCACACTAACCCGCAGCAAACTCCCTTCTTCCATGGCACATTCAGTTTTTAACGCTAAGAAACAGAAGTTATAACCAATTCTCAAAACGCCGGCTAAAACCAACAAGTTACATGGTCACAAGTACATGTTTATATAATTCGCTACGCGTGTTATTAATCATTCAAATAGTAAATTTTCGATTATTTCTTTTCCCTTCAACTTTTGACAAAATGACTTCAGCGAATAATTTTAAGCTTTTGCACTAGACTAGGAGGGTAGAGACCATTGTCAGAATCTTTGCTGTAGGATAAAAACAGGCCATATGTTTAATGGATTGCCTCTCTTCTATAATTCAGAATAAGCAGTAGCTGGTAAGGCGTTTAGGATTATCTGGCTAGTTCGTGTTTATAAAAAACCAAGGTAATTACTAAGAAAGAGCTAACGAACAGGTCAGGTTTTTTTTTTTTTTCAGAAAGATTAACCAACAGGTCAGTTTGTAAACACTTAAGTGTCTCATTAACCATTAATCCTTTCGTACTTGGGACCAGATTGTAGGCATCGATGTCAAAACAGGTGAATCAATATAATTCCAAGGATTTGGTTGATATGGGAGACCTGACAAATATTGCAGACACAAATAAGTCCAGATCTAAAATGCAAATCTCTTGCTTCTTTCCATCTAATTCTTTTTTGTAACTTTCGGCTTTCACTTGGTCATTCTTAACATGGCATGCAAATATGTTGGTTCTGAATAGTAGTACAGCAACATTTGACTTTAAAAACATGTCAACTGACTCATTTAAGACATTTTAAAAGATAGCATTAATGCTCTTAATATCTTAAATAAATCTTTTGTAGAACATAATAATATCTAAGAATCTAGCTACAACTCTCAAGCATATATACCACAAATCATGATATAATATATGAGTGACAGACAAACATAAATTGACATTTGAGGTGAGGAAAAATGGTAAATCAAGGAGAGCTATTTCATCATATAGACTAAAAGAAACATTTAACACATAAAACAACAAAATCCATTTCATGATATAGATAAAAAGAAAAAATTAATAAAACAAGATAAGAATTAAGAAAACCAATGTGCAAATAAAAGTCAAAACAAAGTTTTACAATTGAGGAACTACTCAGTCCATTAAGAGAAATAGGAAAAAAAACTCAAGAATGCAAGAACATCTACAGAGAAGAGTGTAAATATTGACCAGACCAAGTATCACTAAGAAGACATGATGGATGACTGAACCTTCCAGTGCCCATCACAATCTAACTAGGCCATACCTAAACAAGAACACTGGATGATCTCAACATGAACATAACAAGCTAGTAGTAATACTTATGGTCCTTGTAACATCTGATGAAACCCTCCCAATACAATGTTACACATTGTTTTCTAAATTTCATCATATCAATCAAACCTTAGATATCACCACAAAACAATCAACTTTGTCATATCATCACTTCCAGAAAGCTTGAATCTATTATCCACCAGTGCTTCTCAATTTTTAATTAGATATCATCCCATTTACTATCAATTTATCATCAAATAGGCCCCAATATATTAGCAACTTCAAGGCCATAGAAGTAAAACATAGTATCTGCTACTCCCCAAAGTCAAGCCAAACTGATCAGCATAATGCTAGTAGACGAGTGTACTTCCAACCAGACAAAACAATCCATAAGTTCTATTTAGAAACATTTCTCCTCAGCCAAGCACTAGAAACAGTGCAACCTAACATCAAACTATCCTTCAACAACATAAGAGAAGCACAAATTATCAGAATCAAATTCCCATGTTAGGCCAAAGTAAAATTGTCAGATCGGTTGTCTTCTTGACCTAATCTTCCATTGATATTCTATATCCTTCTCACCAAATGTTATGCCTACAATATTGCATTTGAGAGATGCTTTGTAATTTGGCATCTCTTCCTAATATGTTCCACAATCTAAAACAATCTGCAATTCTATGATATTATTTAAGTACTCAGAAACTATTCTTCCAACCAACACCTAATGTTACTCGAGTACATGCAACTCAGTGTCACCTAAATGTTCCAGATTCTCTGTTTATAAAGCAAAAGTCCACCAGTCATATCCATGTACAGTCAGAAGTAGAACAAGATCAGTGAAAAGAACCAAAGGTCTATTTCTCTCTCACCAAAACAAAATCTAAACAGAAAAAATCAACAAAAGGTCTATTTCTCTCACACCAAAACAAAATCTAAACAAAACAAATCACAGGCATTCATTAACAAGAAAAGCAGAAAAGTTAATGGTATTACTATTTCGTTATCATATAGAAAGCAAACATTATAAGTAAGCATCAGACTAGTAAAGTTCGGAGCAGTTACCTAGATGAAAGAAACTCACTGCTGATTTCCAGATCCACGTGTAGCTGAGGTACTTGATTGATGTTGCTGTTGCTGCTGTATTTGGAGGAGGAGACTTGCTGCAAACTGTAACGTAGACTGGTATCGCTGATTTTTGTCAGCTTCATCTTTTGAGGTGCTCTGACCAGCTGCGGGAAAAGTTGTTTGAGATTGTGGCATCTGACTGGGACTGTCCCAGTTCACTTTGTCAGCAGTCAATGGCAACCCAGACTGAGCATGAAGATAATTTGCACCCTGAAACCAAGTGAACAAACCAAAAAGATTCAGATTACCGAATAACTGGTCAACTATATGATGCCAACCAACTGTTATCAACTAAGTAGCTATAAGGAATGTGTGAAAAATCTGTCTAACCTGCGGGGGCAATGAAAATTGACCACTTTGAGCAGCAAAACTGGTTGGTGGCATAGATTGAACTGTACCCTGATGTGGTATATTGTTCGTGTAATCCTGCATTTGGACACCATCGGGGACCACATTTGCTGAATAAGTGGCAGCATTTGACACTGACTGATAGGGCTGAAACTGAGGATGAACCTGAACCTGTGAACTGAACTGGTTTCTGGATGATAAGTGCGTTGTGCTTCCAGAAACTTGATTTTCATGATTCCAACCCTGTGCAGAAGTTCCTCTATCAGGAGTAACTGAGGAAACTGAAGGCCTAACCATTGAAGAGTTTGACATCGTCTGGCCACTGTCTGAGGCAGATGACTGCACATTTGGCAGTAGAGTTGCAAGAGAAGCAAGAAGCTCAGGTGTTAAAGAAACTCCAGCTTGGGAAACTACAGTATTACTAGAGCTGTGGGTTTGGGAAATAGGAGGTGGCACAACAACAGACTCGACTGTTGACGGATAAAATGATTTTGGAATGAGTTTTGGGTCCTCATTCAAAACCCTGTTATAATCTGCTGGCATCATCTGTTCCTCTTTTCCATGGCCTCCATTAAAGTCTGCTTCTGAAAGATTAAGGTGAGGCCTTCCAATATGCTGTGGAAAATGGATTGGCTGACACAACTGAGGCTGAATGGATGAACCACCAGGGACTTGTGGCAACTTGAGAACCACACCATACAGACGCTCAGGTCCTGTAACTTTCAACACCTCAGATAAAAAACCTGATGGAGGTACCAAAAACAATGTCGTCCCATCATCAAACTTTGCAACACCAGCTCGGTTTTTTGTACCCAGATAACGAAGAAATTCTGTATAAGATGCAAAATCTTCTTCACTATCAGGTAAGAAGAACACAACATCGAACCCAATAGCCTCATTGTAATGTTTAGCTAGCATGTCCAGCCCCGTTCTGGCTGAGCAATTTACAACTTCAGGACTGTAAAGCAGAAGTTCCAAAGTTAGAATGAAATGATAGCTGTTGAAGTACAAAAAAGGCCATAACGAGAAAAGTGAAGGTTTTGCATGAAACAAAGTTATCACCTGACATTATCTAGCTAAAATTCAAATCTAGAAAGCAAGCAAATATATGATAAAAGTTCAGACATATTCCATGAAAATATTTAACCTCCAAAAACAACTTGAACTCAAGAACAAAACATGAAAGGTAGAGATATTTTATGTTGCAAACATCAGCAGTCCAAGAAGTATATCAGCAGAAAGTCACGAAAGGTAAACCACTATAATAGAACTTAATGCATCATCACAAGAGCCCATTAAATTTTCTACAACGTAGCATTTGCAAGACCTACAACACTACAAACAGAGTAATAAATTTAATGTCCCTTGACAAACATTGTTAATTTCATAGTGACTGGGTAATACCAATGAAGAATACTCACTACCACAAGTATAGGCACTTCCTTGCACCTCAAGCCATTTCTTATCATAACACAACGTATGACATAACTTAAGATTTGAAAATATTTTAGAACAATATGAGCTTGTAACACCATAAGCATGCACTACCAGCACCCAAGAATCTCAAACTCCTGCACCATGTAATTTGAAATTGAAACATAAAATAAGAGTGAAAAAGACACCTACAGGTCAGACTCAATCCCATTTCCTATAGGCACGCAACGAGCATGGCAAACTGGAGTTCCACCCTTTGCAATGGTACCACGCCATATATAATCCACGTCAAGATTGCCCTTGGGCTGACCCCTCATTATGGGCCTACCACCAACTGGACTGAGACTATTCTTCCCCATAAGATTTGGAGATGGTCCCAACATGCCTCTGTCAGAAGCTCCAAGCCCATACGTTGGCTCCAAACCTAAAGCACGCTCGTCAATCCTTCTTGGGGGGAAAGCATCATCATCCAGAGATGGTGTACCATCAATTCTAGTTCGTTTGGCTTCCCTTTCATATTGATGCCCATCAAGCACATCCCACCCAGATGATGACCTTATTGGTGGCCTAAACCTCACAGAAGGAGAGGGGAGGAGACCAGATGCAGGAGGGGACGGCCTCCTCCAGTTTGGGCCACCAGGAAGAATGGAATTTCCATCTCGTAAACCATTCACTGTAGGTAAATCATTAAACTCTGTCCCTGAAAGTACAGGGTCAAATCCACTTTGAGGGCCAATTTGTCGAACAGGCAGGCTTGATCTTTGAGAACTACCATGTTGAAAAGGACCAGGAAAATGCTGACGAGGATCAACTACATCAATTTCTCCAGGCCCTAAAGGATTGTCGTTAAACATTTCCAGTCTTTTGACACCAGGATAAAAGGTAGGGTAATCTTTCCCTGGAGAAATTTCACTGCTAGAAAACATAATTGTTATACGAGGATCATTAAAAAGCCGTCCTTGTAACCCTTCTTTGGCACGTCGGGCTTCATCAACGCTCCTAAATTCAACAAATGAAAAGTGCCTTGAAGGAAAACTCTTTATTCTCTCTATCTCACCAAAAAGGATCATTGCATTATGGAGCATTTGTTCATCAATCTGCACAGAAGCAGGATAGCCTACCCATAAGACATTACTCGGTTGGCCTTCTCTTCTGTCCACAGAAAGCTGAAAGTTCTGCAAGGCAAAAAAAATTAAAATCAGAATATATAACGAAAGTTCTGCAAGACAAAAAAAATCAGAATATATAACGAAAGCTCGGCGAGACAAAAGAAATCAGAATATATAACCTAAATGTATAAATCATATAAGATTTTCAGTGCCTAACAGGTAAGCCAGGAAGGTCACAACAAAGCACAAAAGATTGAATTATTGCGTGCAACTAATTGGTGCATATATTACGTGTAATATAAATATTTATGTGCACATGGACTCCACATAAACAAACCAGCTTTAGGTTTAGTGAGAATTGCCGAAAACCTTAATTGCTTCAAGAGAACAGCAGATAATATACAAAAAAAAATCACAAAATTTTGCTGAGACCAAATGGTGACATCATAGTGAAAATACAGTTCACTCTTTGGATTAATACTGTTGTTGAAATTGGCCACAAGTCACCTGATCTCTTCTTAGTCCAGGATGTAGAATTGGAATCTGGTTTTCTCTTAGATCACGGAAGTCAGGCAACATTTCCTGTGGAAATAGTAAAGAAATGTAATCCACCATTTCTGCATGCTAAAAGTAAACAGGTAGAAGCACCCAACAAGCATCAAATTGTAATTGTGGAATATCTAGAAATGTAGAGGACAAGATAAAAACAAAAATTATAGACAAGCCATATGAGACCCTTTTCTCCTTCAGATATGGCAATGATTGATTAGACAAGTCCAAATATCAAACTTTTTGGGGTACCTCTAAATAAATCACATTATTTAGCAGGCTCATATCCTAAAGAGATCAACTCACTCTTCTAGAGGGTTGTGATCGAAGGTAATCAACCCGAATCTGATCACCACCAATTCGCTTTCCATTCATAATTTTCATAGCTTGAGAAGCATCTTCAAGTCTGAAATACTCAACAAATGCAGTATTTCGATCTCTAAGAAACTTGAAGTCCTCAATTTCGCCAAACTTGAGAAACTCTTCTTTCAAATGTTCTTTAGATACAGAAGGGCTGATTCCACCCACCCATAGATGTCTAGAAGGTTTTGCCTGAAAATAAAAAGAAGGAAAGACTTAATAGACACCTAGATATTGCAATTTTTCTGACCTAACAAATTTCATCACATGAAGAATAATCTTATCAGTCAGCTTAAGGAATCTGTAACTTGAATGTTAGGCTCTCATCTCCATGTGCATTAAACCAAGATTTTGAAATAAAAAAACCAATTATGGTGATGATAAGCTTTTTATGAAAATTTAAATTATGGGGGTAGTGGTACTAATAAGGACGTTTCAGCCTCAGCCTTTACATGGCCACGAATGGCAATCATCTTATAAAGTTGATGGCACTGATAACCGTATTTGGGTGTGCACCATAACTTGATAACTTATTAACGCCAATAAGAGTCAGATAAAGCTCTTGCATCTATCAAAAATGCTTGAAAAGGCACACGGAACCTGCTGCTTTTGGTGATGGTTGCCATACACTAAAAAACAAACACAAAGCATGATATACCCTTTGCTCACTTGTAGAAAATTACGATTATGAGTATCAGCAAGCGCCTGCATCCTGCTGTTCCTCATTATGATTGTCATCACAAGGCATGACTGGAATCATCTCCTCATCTTACATAGCAATATCATGATTTTTGCTCCACTAATTCGTATTAAAACAAAAAACAGGTAAATACCTTCTGATCTTAACTGAAAGGTCATGATTTTTTTTACTATGTTTCAAAAGAAAATTATTTGGGATTGACATTTCCCACAAGCGAGTACTTACAAATTAAACAAAACGAATGCGGGGCAATAAATATTTCTTGTAACTTTACAAATTAGAAGCATAAAGCAAATAGTCACCTAAAAAACTGTCTCCAAATATGGATATTGCCTGCCCGACCTAAAGTTTTGATCATCGGATCATTGGTAAGTACAGTAATTCAGATTAAACTTTCACACTTAAACCAAAAGTAATAATAATGAAAAACCAACGCGTAATTCGTTCTGGAACAAACGAGTCAATCAGATGTACTTTATTCGGGTTAATTTCTAGGTTGACATTTTTCCCCATGATGATGACTTGAAAGCTTAACACCTCACAAGAATTGAAGCCAGAATGTTGAGCCAATCCCGCACCCGACTATCATTCCACCACAAATTATCAAGTTGGTTTCGGAACTGGTGAGGGCTATGTCGTTCTTTTTATTGCATCGACAATAAAATCTACGTTCGTTCTTTGTATTGAGAATTAAATCTACTTTCATTCACATCTAAAGACAATTGAATTGTTCAAAGTTGATAAATTTGACTCTTTTTCTGGATAGGAAATCGCAAAGGATTCAAATCCCCAAACTAGGGAACTCGATATCGGGGTTTAGGTTCTTTAGCGAACGAAATGTATGCCGTATTGGTTTGGATCGAAAGAGGTCATGAATACGAAATTCACAAAAAGCCATTTTAATAATGAACCATCAATATTTACTGAATCAACAAAACGACGAACCAATGACAAACAAAAAGAACGCGAAACGACAACCGAAATTAACGAACAATGACTAATTACACCAAACGAGACGCAGAGGAGAGAACAACAAACCGGTCTTGCAAACTCAATCTTCAATGCGTTCCCACGCAAAGACGTGCCCTGGAGAGCCTCCTTGGCGGCAGCGGCGTCCTCCACACGCTTAAAGTACACGAACGCGAAGCTACGGGCAGAGTACGTGGTGACTCTGTCCAGAGGTCCGAATTTAGCGAAAAGATCCGTTAGATCGGAGTCCGTCGCGTCAGCTGACAGGTTCCCCACCCATAGGTTGCTCGACGGAGTGTCCGAATCGTCGGAGTCCCGATAGCCTGGCTTCATCGATTTCATCGGCGGTGCCATTCGCTATAAAGTTAGGGTTACGAACAAAGAAAGATAGACCCAACGGGAAACCCTAAAATTTGAGAGG
The DNA here is from genome assembly GCA_025531925.1 of Erythroxylum plowmanianum. Classification (NCBI taxonomy): domain Eukaryota; kingdom Viridiplantae; phylum Streptophyta; class Magnoliopsida; order Malpighiales; family Erythroxylaceae; genus Erythroxylum; species Erythroxylum plowmanianum. The sequence continues at coordinate 8,469,891 of JANVCQ010000005.1, forward strand.
ATAAGACATGAACAAAAAACCGTACAATAAGGGCGAGGGATGTGATGATATATATACATATATGGATAAGGGTGGTGAGCCCGTGTGGGACAGGGGTAAATGTGTAATTTCAGCTCAAACACTTTGGACTGGAGGCTTCCTACTGAGACCTAGAGTTTAGGAAAACAGTCTTTTTTTTAAAGAAAAAGGAGAGTTTAAAAAAAGTTGATTACACAAAATAAAATAAAATAAAGCATCCCCAAAACTTTTATTTTTGACAAATTATCAAAAAAATTACATTAGTTAATGTTTTTGGCATAACATATTTATTTCTGCCGAATGTTTAATACATATAGGCCACATTAAATGTATTTATTATAGATGTAATTGTGCAATAATATCAATAATTAGTATATGTTTTAATCAAAAAGTAAAATTCAAGTTAAAATTAGTTTTTCTCTTAAATTTATGATTTTCCTAATTGTTAACCTTATAAAAACCAAGTTTTCAAAATTGAACTTATAAGACAAAAAATTTAAGATTTAAAAGGTTTAACCGGCATTAAACCATCATAAAATTGGTTAAAAATTAAATAAATTTAAAGAATTTAAAAATAATTAAAGAAAAATATATATAAAGTTTAAGTAAAAATTGCTAACCAATTAATTAATTAATTAATTAATTTTTAATAATAAAAATTATTTAACTAAATCAAATCGAATTAAGGTTTTAATTGTTAGGCCAATTGAGTCGACATCGTTGGAATGACCTCATTAAACAAAATGTCTTAGGGCCCGTTTGGTTGAGCTTTTATCAATAAAACTTTTTTCAGTAGAGCTTTTCTGAGAAGAGCTTTTTTTAAAAGTCAGTTGATTGTTTGGCTGTCAATTAAAAAAATAACTTTTTTAAAAGAGTTTCATACAGTAGACTGTTTGATAACATAAAAATAAAAATCACTTTTATTAATTTTAACTATATTTTATTTTATAATAAATTTATTTATGTTAAATAATATTTAAAGTATACTAAACAATATGCAAAGTACAATATATTATATTTACGGTTACTTAATTATTAGATAATCATCTTGTAGGAAATTTTAGATAACCATCTTGTAGGAAATAATTTAAAGAGATATCTCATTTTTTTGTAGGAAATAAAATTAATATAAAAAATAAATATTAAAATATGTAAAAAAGTTAAATAATATTGTAATCCCAAAATAAATATTCAAACTGAAATAGTTAAATACATAATAAACTATGCATTTTATCGTAATACAAGAAGATTTGCAATATATTTCCTCGTATCATTCATCTCGTTATTTTTTGGCTTGTCTAAATTATTTCCTTCAACGTCCTCATTTTTAATGATTTCTTCATTTGTAGGAAGTAATTCATCATCTTCATCACAGGGAAAAAACTCTTCATCCTTTTGAGCATCCAACTGACAAGACTTGGCAAAATCAACCAAGCTGTTTCATGAATACCATCTTTTTCACACGTAAATAGTTGGACCGCAAGTCATCTACAATGTCATCAATATTCTCTTCTACCTATTCACCTCTATTTTGCTGAGATGGAAATTCAACTTTAATCAGCTGCACCCTATACTAGCTTCCCAGGAGCTCTTCATCCTCATCTTTATCCTGATAATAATCTTTATTTCCATTCTGTTTACCATTATTTTTGTACATCTATTAACACATTTGTGACTGAAGAAGGGAGAGGGAAACACCTAAGTTATCAAAGATATAAAACTTCTCACAGTACATCTGCAATTTGCAACTGATGATTTCACCTAATTTAGTGATTTGACCTCATCCCAAATACTAATTCCAGCCGTATAAAACTACCACTGCTGTCTACTATAAGTCTTCATTGGTCTTCTGTACTCTAGTTCAAATCAATAACTTAAACCAAATATCTTTTTGCTGACTGTTTTTCTCTTCTCACAACTGTCCATTTTCCCATACAACCTACTCTCAACTACCACTCTACACTCACTTAAAAAACATAAATGTTGAATGAAAGCAAAAAAGAAACAGATATACCAAATGCATAAGCTTTAGTAACCGTATGCTCCAGATAATACGATTATATACACCTGTTACTTCATAAATCTAACTGACGTATACCTTAATAAGCCAACTGTAGAAAATGATTTCATGATACTATCCAGATGACTAACATATGACGAAATCTCATCCAATAAGCTAGCATCCCTAACAAAGTAGCAATAGGTCTTAAAAATAGAAAACTCCATCTAAGACTAGGCCTGCAAAGCAATATCTAAGACTACCTATTGACCTGTAAGCATTATCTAAGACTAGGCCTCTAAAGCAAGCCAAGTCATCATTCTCAAACTCATCATCACTATCATCGCTCATATCCTCCTCACTCGCATTGTAACTAGCTTTTGCGTAGAAGCGCCCGGAGATCCCACTCAGAGAAGAAGCATAGAGCCGCATGGCAGAACCAAAAAGATCGAACTTTCCCTTGTGGAGAAGCTTAAATGATCTCAACCCACTACCAAAAGCATTGCAAAGAAGCTTAGAGTGGATTCCATCACTGTTAAGAAGCAACTTGGAGCGACCCTGTGCAATGAGCAGAGCCATCAACTTCAGCTTTGGTCCTCCAAGTTAGTTACTGTATGTAGCATGTAACGTTGGGTCTGGAGTCTGGAGTCTGGACTTTGTGCGATTGTGTACAAAGGCGATGTACATAAACGAAGAGAGTGTCTTTTACGGAAGCAAAAGAAGGAAAATATCAAGGGAAAAAATGGCTCAATGAAAAATCGTCGCCACATGTTATCGCTTCTTTTTCTTGGACTTCCGAATATCTCTTTTCCGTGTTCGGTCGGAAGTTTTCAATTTTACAAACTTGCAGAAGCGTGTTGTATGATGAACAGAAGAAACAGAATAGGTATTTGGCACTTTTCTTCTTTACGTAAGTGACGGACTTCTTTATGTAAGTGGCAGAAAATTAGCTTCCCGAAAAAGCTGAAATTTGGGCTTTTCTGAAAAGTTCCAAATTTTATCTTTTAAAAAAGCTGTATTTGAGCTTTTAAAAAAGCTATTTCTACTTCAAAAGTGCTTTTGAAGTTTACAGTCAAACACTTACTTTTTCCTTAAAATAGTTTTTGCGGTAGAAAAAAGTACTTTTGGACCCTCCAAAAGCTCAACCAAACGGAGGCTTAATCATATAAGACTAATCTCACACGTATTAACAAAACAAATGTGAGGATTTAGATATTTGCGCTATAAAACAACTCAATGACAATATTAAACGCCTTCAGCTTCTCACAAATTTATTTTGCCAACTCCCATCACTCATCTGGCGTCAAACAAAGCTTACAAAAATAAGTTGTCTCAACCTAATTAACATATCAATGTACTTAATAACAATAACAACTACTACAGTTACAACAATCGCTGTGTTTGGTTCCTGTCCCTGTTAGTGGGGACAGAAGACGAGACATAAAAATCCTATCTCCACCTGATGTTTGGTTTCTGTCCCCGATTTATTGTCCACCGTCCCCGGATGACAGGGACAAGTGTTTTTGTTCCTTCAAAAACTGGAGGACAGAAACGCTTGTCCTTGTCTCCGAAACACAACAACGCTTCAGTTTTACAAAAAGCACCCTCGACTCCTTCGTCTCTCTTCGTCCCCGACTCCTTCGTCTCTCTTCAGTCTGGATCGCGAAGCACATTATCTCCTTCTCCCTCACGAAATCAGTCTCGCACCTTCCCTCTCGCACGCTGCCCTTCTTCCCCTAAACATTCGTCTCTCCAGGGTCAAGTAAGTATTTTATTCTATGCTGGAAAAATGTCAGTCTTCCTTGCTTGACCGAGACTCTGGTGGCGCAAATCATTCGTACATTGTCATCTTCTTCTAACCCACAAGTGGTGGCTCTACTCTCTGTTTCTCTTTCATTTTCTCATTGACCCAAAGACCCACTTTGTCAGGATCCAGTAATGCATGCCCAGTGGTCACTTGAATTTACTTCATCTGTGGGGTTTCAAGTTTGTTGGTTTTGCTTTGGGGAAGAAGGAGTTTGGTTGGGAGATTGATTCACTTCTCTGTGTTTTGATGATGCACTATTGAATGTGGGGATTTGGTTGGGGATTTGTAGACTGATCTGTTTTGGGGTTTTGATGTATGCAAAATAGGTGAGAATAATGTTAGTTCCTAGGATCTGTTGTAGTTTTAGGTTCCATAATGTGTATGCATTGTCCCATTGTGGTTGTATAGCTGTTCAAATTCCCTAACCAGAGAAGAAGGAAGTGTTGAAGAGGGTTAAAGTGATATGGAAATGTGAACATGAATGCATATAAATGACTTAGAAAATGTTGCATGTTATCATTCGAGTACTTGAACATATTATCTTCCAAACTTGTGAGTTATATACGGTTCTATTATTACTTGAACAGAAATTGTGTTTGAGCAATATCAGTTTAGTTTATGGAATTGAATTGTATCCATTCATTCCACAAGGTGTTTCAAACATATGGCAATTTGATTGTTAAAAATTTAAATGCATTGGTCACTTATCTGAAACTGTTGTAATGCTTGATGCTTGCAAATGCACAAAACTTCAATGGGTTTTGGATCCTTTGGAATAATTTAACCTGTTTCTTTGTTTCTGTTTAGGAATCATTGGTTGTTGTTGATCGGTGAGAGGTTGCAATTATCTCCAAAGATTATCTTCTGTTTCTTTTGACAGGTATTTCATATTTTCTGAATTTAATCAACTGCTTGAATTCTAAATGAAATATACTCTTGTATTGTTGGTTGGAAGATGTTGATGTTTGTACAATATTCATGGTTTACAGACTTTCACTGTAGATATTAAAAGAAAGCAGGCAGTTTGTATGTTAGTTATGATGATTAACTTAATTGGATGATAATTTATAGCTTGTACAATTTCTGTTCAATGGATACAACATCATAAACTAATGTGCTCCATCATGTTATAGGAGTAAGATCATGAACAAAAGCTCATCGGCCTATTTAAGCCTTTTACTAGAGTAATATTGAAGGAGACATTTTCAAAAGACATTTAAATAACTATTGTTGGAGGCTTATAATATGATGACAAATTTGAGTAACTATACATGCAGTTAAGCGATGCCTTCTAGGTTACTTTGACATGCATAACTTAAAATAGGTACTAAAACCTTCTTGTAGGCTTAGTAATAAGTTTCAAACAATTAAATAATAGTAATATGTAACATCCCGTTACCAATGCGATGAGTATAGTGTTATGAGTGTAGAGTGGTTAGTGCTTAAATTGTGATCGAGTG
>JANVCQ010000005.1:8475274-8525227 GCA_025531925.1 Erythroxylum plowmanianum
ATTGTTACTAATTTTGTATTGATTATCATTAATATTAATATTAGAATTATTGGACAAAAATTATTATTATCAATATTCTTATAATTAATTTCTTATTATCATCATTATTATTATTCTTATTATTATTAGTATTATAACATTAGTATTTATTATTATTATTATTATTAGTATTATTATTATTATTAATTTTGTATTAATTATTGTTATTATTAATATTATTATTATTGTTATTATACATTTTGTTTTGTTTTATTATTATTATAAATTTCTTTTTCTTCTTCTTATTATTATTATTAGTAGTAGTAGTAGATGTATTGTTATTATTATTAAGCATCATTTTGAATTTATTATTATTATTATTATTATTATTATTATTATATAAATTGTATTTATTATAATTCAAATTTATTATTATTTTACATTTTGAACTTATTTATTAACGTTATTAATGTTGTTGTTGTTGTTGTTGTTGTTGTTATTATTATTCGATCTTAATTTAAAATTGTTATTATTATTATTTGTTAATTTTTTAATTAATACAAATCATTCGTAATAAAATTATCAATGAATTACATATTTTTAATTATATTAAGGATCAAGGGCATTTTCGTCATTGACACAATTTTTTCGTTCTGTTCACTGCAACCAAACACATTCTGTCATCGAGACGGAGACAGTTTTTTCTGTTCTGTCCACCACAGCCAAACATCTCACTGTCTTCAATTTTTGTTTCATTCCGTCTCCAGCTACCGGAGACAGCAACCATACGCAACGTAAGAATCACAACAATACTAGTGAGACTATGGTTGAAACGCGAAATTTATGAAGATCTAATAATACGCAACTTTACTTTTATATAATAAAGAGATTATTTTCGATAGACCCACATAAATAAACATATTAGTTACCCAATTACAAAAAAAAAAATCTCATTATTAGAACTTTGCTATTTAAATTGAGGTTTTTGTACGGATAAAAGAAAAAAAGATTGTCAAATGCATGTAAACAAAACACAAAACAGAAAGGTGACATCGAATTAGTTTTCAACTGCACTAAATTTTATTTTGGTTGTATTAAAAGTGTATTGCAAAGATGAGTGACGACCGGCTTCTTCAACTTACTAGGATGGGAATGCAGACTCCTTCAGAGAGAGAGAGAGAGAGACAACTAGGAAATAGGTTCTGCTTCTATAACAGTGACAGGTTCTCATCTTTCCGTGGATTTGCTGGTATGAAATGGCTTTGCTATTTCCGATGTAAAATGCTTAAATAATCTTTCAACTTGTAGCAATCTATTGACAGGAAAAACAAAGATCCGGTTTGCTACATGGTTGTACGTGACTATCCTACAGACAAAGCCAGCATTATGTTCTTCAATCTTAAAAGTTATCCTTTGCTTGGCGGATGATGCCTAAGGCTTCAGCATCATCTGCTGTTGCTGAAATCCCCAATGACTTCCGGATTTCTTCACTTGAAGTTCGAAGGAAAGGATTGCAAGCCTTCTCAAGCTTTAGTGTGGTTGGAATCTGTGGCACCACCAAGAATAGTATAATGATATCAGAAAATAAAACCAACAATGGTGGAACAATACTAAGAAGTTAATCAATACATGGCAACACCAAACGAAGCACAATGGATTGTCACTCTCTAAGATGGTCTCAGGCCAGGTTTAGTGCACCACAATGATCAACATGCTACACAAGGTAAGATACTTCTGACGAGTCAACAATCCATTCTTAAAATCACACATCCAACTGTTCCAATTCTCTAAGATATTTCGAGAAATTTTGGAGATTGTTTCTTGATCCTTTCAAAACCCCACGTTGAATTCTAAAGGTTGATAAAGAGCAAAGGCACAAATTACAAGATCTTTCTTTTAAAGAGTAATCTGTTGACAGTTCTAGAAATTATCAGCAAGTGGTGGAAGTGCGGTGGCAACCGAAAATTCAGTTGGCAAGTCTGTTGAGCTTGCAACTAACACCGAGAGTTAAATCCTGCGACTCTATAACTTAATTAGTTACTAGGGGGCGAGATAAGGAGCTACTCATGCAGTTCTATAGAAGTATGAGTTGCATGGAGTGTGTTCTGTCTGCTTAATTCCAAAAAGGAGAAAATGGTTAGGACTTACAGTTGGAAAATTCTTGCTCCGAAGATGGGCCACCTGAGCTGCATAGGACCGAAGAGCTTCATTGTTGGGTTCTATAGACACTGCAAATTTTGAATTACTCTGTGCACAAGAACAGCAGCTCATATTCAGACCCCTACAGTTACATAGATTAAAGAACAAAAGAAAAAAAAAAAACTGAAAGGAGATAGTGACAAACCAACGTATATTCATGACCACAGTATATATTTGTATCATCTGGCAAGGACATGATTTTCTTGAGTGAGGCAAACATCTGTAACAAAGAACGTCAGTTACTCTCTTCGTCCAACATGTCCAAAAGGTTGACTTGTTCTAAAAAATTAAGATCAGGTATGGGAGAATATTGGGAAGTCAGAGGCATGTTTAAATCAACCTGGGAGAACAGAAAGAGACAAAGTTAAAATATCTAATTTAGAGTATGAAAAAGAAAAAAAATCTTTTTTGTAGAAAAAGAAGAAAAATCCTTTTTGTAGAAAAAGAAAAAAAATCCTTTTTGTTATCCTTCCCCACCAGTCTCTTTTCTAAAGAGAAAGGGCAAGAAGTTTTAAGGTTCACTAAATTTAGAGTTTCATGTAGCTGGATAAATGGCCTAAAGGTCCATCTTTGCATACAAAGTTTCAATCTCAAAACATAAATACAACAAAACACACAGGACACTCCATTCCATTCAAGGTTAGAGGGTATTAAACCCAATGAAAGTGAAGTTGTCAACCTTGTTCCTACTGGCATTTCCCAAAAACACCACTTACACATTAAAATTATGCATTTACGTACATTCGGATCCTATACCTATGAACAAGAAAACATGGATTCCTTGTTAAGCACTACATGCTACATTATCAGAACCAAGAATTGCCCATAAGGATGAATGAAAAAGAGGATATTGGTGGAGGCTCCCAAATCCGGGGGCTTGGCATGGACAAGCCTGTATGACAGAATTACCTGCTCTGGGGTTCCTTCGAATAGCTTGCCACATGATAAGCTAAATAACGTGTCTCCAGTAAAAATTGCCCCAGATCCAGGGAAGTAAAAACTGATGTGGCCTACAAGTAAGTCACTTGTATCACATAAAATCATTAAGAAAATATGCATGGAATGAAGATAAACAAGTAATAAATACAAACTTTTTAAAGGTCGAGATATGATGGTCAGGAAAAAGACATAATAAAGTATAAGTTGGCTGATGCAGCAAGTTCTAATTGACAATAAAAATAAACACGACCAAATACATGGACTTTCTTCAAAATCTAACAAAAATCAACCTCGAGTATGACCAGGACTTTCCATCACATGCACTTCATGGCCTGCAAACATCCACTTCTCACCATCATTCAAAGCAATATCTATGCCAGGAATCCGCTCCCTGTCAATTCCAGAACCAATCACCTGCGCAAAAGTAGGGTTGATAAACTTTATAAGCATTTAGATAATTTACATTAAGAGTAAACAAAGGTGGAATTGCATTGTGTTCACTATGTATAATAAGCCTAGTAACTTTATGAGCATTTAGATAATTTACATTAAGAGTAAACAAAGGTGGAATTGCATTGTGTTCACTATGTGTACTTCATAGTACATTTAAAACCTGAGAATTGAAAACAGCGTGATGTTGATTATAATAATGTTCCAGTATGTTGCCCAAGGACAGCATCAAATGCATGTCATTCTAAGGCAAAGGTGGTAGAGAGCTTAGGAAGCACACGCTCATGTAAAAATCTGCAGGGTTCTGTTCAACTCAAATAGCTTGGCCCCATCTATTCTGTTTGCACCAAACTAGGTGCTAGTTAACTAACTAAGATTTCAGAAGTGCTCACTTGTTGTATCAAGCAAATGTGCAATGATCTTATGAAGCACCTCTTGTTTAATTTCTTTTACTTCTCTTTATCCATGTCATAAAGAAACCCCCAAAAAAAAATGCTGAAGATAAAAGGCATATAAATGGCATTATGATGCTAGTGAAGCAACGCAGCTTCTTAGCAAAAAAATAAAAACAAAAGAAAACTGACAATCCTTCTCTCCAGTTTAAAAAAAGATCTGCACTTTGGCCAACAAAAAAATAAGTCCAAACCTTAGGTTCTTGATTAGTATAACCATGCTCTGCCAAGGTTGAATTTCAGCAACCTAACTCATTAAACATGAGAGAAGAAAAAGAATTTTCACTGGGAAATATTAACATACCTTTGCACCATACCTGGCTTTCAACTCTTCATTGCCACCGGTGTGATCATAATGGTGATGAGTGTTCAATATGTAAGTCAAATTGCGATTTTTTCTATTTAAAGCATTAATAATTGGTACAGATTCAGAAGGATCAACAACGCCAACTGTGCCCGTATCCACATCATGCAAAAGGTATGCGTAGTTGTCTCTAAGACATGGCACCTGAAAAAGGTGTGTTGGGTATGGTAATTGCAAGAAGCAAAGCAAAAGCTTGAATTATTATGAAATGCTAACAAATATTCTTACTAATTCGATTTGCAATGAGGAAGACACATTAGAAACACTGCAGAATTGAGTAATTCTAAGTGTTCGACCAGCTCCACGCAATGTTTTCAATGGCAAACACAACAACTGCATGAATCCATACACTAGGCCTTTTCTTAGGCAAAGTTGTCTCCTGCCTGGCACACAGAGCCCCGTCCTTGCCTGAAATATGAGATCCCAAACTCAGGTTTTGCAATATTTAACTTCTCTTCAACTAGAAAAGTGAACCAAGGAAAGTTATGACATGATATGAAGTGGACTTAGAATAATGAGATTCTGTAATATAAGGACAAAGTAGAAAAAATGAAACTTATATAGGCAGTTCTTTAGCTATCAAGAAAATCAGTATCCGGATTTGCATTATGTGCATACTGGAATTACGCAAAAAGTGAAGTCCACAATGATAAGGGCATCCAAATTCCATTAATTACAATCCTCCTGTTAAGCCACTACTTTCAAGATTTCAAATGTCATCCTCTCACAAGAAAAACACCAAAATATTCCAACATCAGTTTGAATTACTCCATCCCCGCATCACAAAGTTTCACAGTTTTCATCAGTAAATTAATTCGCTACCATCCGTCGTCTAGTTTTACAGAACAAAGCATGGCACGACGTAAGCGAGTACAAAAAGAGTCAATTCCCACAATCCCACTGCGCGCATCAGGCAAAACTGGTGAGTGGTAAAAGACCCTTGCCTGAAGAAGAAAAGGGTATAAAAACAAACCAACGCCATGCCCAATTCCACACACAGAAAAATGCCACAACTTTAACCCAGAAAAAGTAGAGCAAATACAACACAGTCCAATAACAAAAATTAGAGGAAACCCAGTTCCTAAATGGACTCAAACACACAGATCAGGCATTTGACTCAAACGGTCACAACGTAAACAAACATGAAGCCCTTCATTGAATCCACCAAAAATGAAAAAAAAAGTTTCAAGTATCAGACATGTAAGCGTTAAAATGAAAAAGAGAGAGGGAGAGGGAGAGAGAGAAGAAGAAGAAGAGAAGGGAACAAACCCTGGAACAAGTAAAGGAAGCCATAGCACAGGAGGCTTTGGAGATCGTTTGCATCCCCAACTTCTTGAAGCTAAATTACTTTATTATTTTGCGTTTTATTGGAGAGAGAGAGAGGGGGGGTGTCCGTGGGGTGTGGGGTTGTTGTTCAGTGTGTGTAGGCCGGCACTTCGGGGGCAACCTTTTTCAAGCGGCAGTTGGCACCACTTGGTGCTTAATCGTATCTTTATTACCAAAATTTCAGATGATTTATAAAAATAACAAGAAAAAACAGGTGGTTGGGTGACAACCATAACGATAGGACATAGCTAGACACGACGGGTGAAGAGATGCGGTGGTCTCACCCACCGCTTTATACAAGTATCACGCTTCTTTTGTATACCGTGTTCAGTACGTGTGAAGTGGACGACTCAGGGACTTTCAACCACTTCACACCAACGTTATTCGCACTTCCTAAAACGTAATTCACGCATTATTATCACAAAATAGGGTTTTGTTATCCTCCATCAATTTGAAGTCCACCACCAACGTTAGGACGTGAAGGACTTAAAAGCTTTGTGACGTTACGTGTAGTCACTATCATTCATCATTCTTTGTGTTAAAGAGAGCCCAACAAGAGTGACCATTTTTGGTACACCCAAAGACCTTTCATTTGGACAGTAGGCATGTTGCAAAGAGAACATCATAAGATGAAATTTCAAATAAAGTTTCTTTTACATTGATCCTCAGTCAGTAAGGATTCATTTTCCAGGCAGCCAACCTGTTTTTTTCAGTCTGTATAATATAAAAATGCCTTCTTCATCTTGTCCATCTACTATACATGAGTGCCACCCTGAAGGAATTTCATTTATGTACACCAACTGCCTCTCCACTCCACCACACTTTTGTTGGGTAAAAGGAGAGCAGCACTGCTTATAAATCTTTAAACCCTATTATCATTTCATATCATATATGCATCATCACCCACAACACACTCTTCATGCATCCAAACCTAAGCTAACCTAGCAAGACAACAAATAACGTCACTTTCTTGTTTTAGTTGTCACCGGAGATGCTTGTGATCCACCACCTAGTGCTGCAGCCGCAGATTCAACGTGAGTAAGCAGATACTCGTAAATCTTCTTCCTAAGACGGTCCACTGTTTCCGCTGAAACATAGGCTGTTTCACCAATGTTGTCTAACCAGTCATTCACACTCTTGAGTTGTGTCAGCATCCCTGCTATTTGGCCATTATCTGTCAGAACAGAGGTATCCACATCTGTGTCCAAGAACCTCTCCACATACCCTAAGAACCAAGCCTGGGATTCCATCTGCAGCTTTTCGGCCAAATCTGCAGCCTCACTAAGGCCGTTTCCTCTTATCCACTCTGGTGTTGATTGGGGCTGCACCTTTTGACTACTGACGGCAGAACCATCCCCAGGCTTGCGAAGTGCTCCAGTTGCCACAAGCTTGGATCCAACAGCCGGACGCATTTTTGGTTGGCTCTTCGTTGTGCCATTCTTATTAGAGTTTTCAAGTACTAAAATAGATTGACTACTAACACTAGTCTTTTGAACTTGAGTGGAGGGACTAAGTTCCTTGGTGAACACAGAAAAGGGAGACAGATTGGTGGTCAATGCAGCCTGCACCCAAGAGGCTGCATGCTTACGTCTATCTAATGTTATATTTTGTGCTTCTTCTGTCGGACCGTTTTCAGAATCTGCCAATGAACCACTTGGAATAACTTTAGGCAGAGAATTGGCGATCATGCGAGTATTGTTCAAGCTTGACTGTAGGGTCAAGAACTGCCCCACAGCAGGTTGCGGATTTTCTTCCTTGGCAGATGAAGTCAGCTCAGAGTATATACTGCAAAAGTAAAACGGAACAAAACAAAATTCTAAAGATTCAAAATGATTGACTGTATTGCGTACACATTTTAACTCGTATGAAACTAGGAGATTTTCCAAAAGTAGATCTTGAACTTTCGTACAAGACTTGCCATGCTTTGTCCACTACATCCCTAGTACAGAGTACGTATTACTACAGGGTAAGAGGAAACACAATATCAAATCTTGATGGGATTGTTTATGTTCATGGATGGGCTTTTGAATTATTTTTAGGATTCTGTTCTACTCCAAGTTCCTCATTAGTAAGTTTAGTCAATGCTTAAGGATCATTACCCAAAAACGAATATATACATATTCTATTACAATAGTCCTCAGCTTTTGACTAGATAATGTAAGCTGTCCTAATCTCAAATCAACATCATGTAAACTGCATCTAGATTTCAGAATTCTTGTATTATTAAGTTTGACATTCTGCCCTCACACAAGTCTGCTGGTGTAGTAAATAGAAATGTCATTTTGTGATAACACTTCTACCACTTATAAACCACAATCATCCCTTATTCAAAACCCTGAATATTTTTCAGGCTGTGAAGATATTGAAGAATATTCAGACCTTTATCTTCCTATTACACAATTAAAACAAAGATTTCATTATCACCACATTTGCTTAATAAACCTTTTGCAGTTTTAGTGGTGATGTAGCAGTTTAAAGAGTCATAGTTCTACATATCTATTTAGACTGATTCTTAGTTTCTCATGTTAAGACATAGGTGCCTTTATTTTCATCTAAAATATGTGCTAGATATAATTTTGAGCTTCAAACTATCAACTAAGAATGTCAGACAAGCTCTAGAAGTAAACTGATATTCCCAGCACAGAATCTTAGACTATCCATCAAACAACGCCAACAAACATATGAAATCACCAAAGATGAACAGTAACAGACAAACTTCCAACCTTAGACATCGAAGCAAGCTTTCTGCGACAGAAGCTTCTTGGAGAGCATTTACTGCAGCTGTCTGTGCAGCATCTCTATGCCTCATAACTTCCTGCAACAAGATTTGCACTAAGATGATATGAGAAATGGCCAGGAACAGAGGGTTAAGCTTAGCAGGCTCCAGGTTAGAATGCATTGAACTAAAGACTCCTGGACTTGACTATTTGTTTAACCTTCATAATTCAAGAAGAGTTATTAATTCTTTCACCCTTTTTTCGCAATGAATCATAATCTCTTTTAAAGGGAATGCTTTTTACATGTGCATAGGGCAACAAAAAGGTCAATGAAAGAAACCTCACCAAAGCATGTAAAAATGAAAGGGAAACAAAACAAAATACTCATAGAGAAGTAAAAATGTCCATGAACTTACTAACATAGTTACATTACCTTTCCCAGCTTTGACAGAGAGGAGGGAAGTGAATTCCATGAAACACTACCCTCAGTCAGTCTTTTATTAGTTGTTGAGGCCTTAACCAAGTTTCCAAGTCCATTATTCGCAAGCTCTCCCAATGATTTCTTCCCGATAGACATTCTTGGCTTATTTGATTTTTCTTGATCATCTAAATGTCCATTTGAAGTAACCTTTTTGTTAGATACATGAATTTTCATATCCTCCTTAAAAGCCTTTGCAGATATTTGGGCCTTATTATCTTCTCTAGATGGCAACTTTTCACTTGATGTGCTCTTTCTTGGAGCCTGTGGAAAAGATTTGAATAAGTAGAGGTTTGACTTCAAGAAGACACCCAGAGCGAAATTCAACTCAAGAAAATTAGCAGGCAGCATGACATCCAAAACATTTCAAGAAATTGGCAAAAATGAAGAAGTATCATTAATGGGGCATAAATGAACAGTTTCATCCTGCAAATAAATGACCCGAGTAAAGAAACCCTCGTTTGAGCTTCATGATGAAGCAAGAATTCATAAAATCGGAAACATAAACAACTAAGAAACAACAAAAACAGTTTCAACTTGGTCAAACATCATATCCAATAGGAACAATATCAGCCAAATCACACATTTCACAATTTCATGACCAACAAATGATACTTACAGAAATACTTCGAGTTTCAAGCTTTGGAGCAAGTTTGGCGGTTGTTTTTTTCGAAATTTCCTTATTCTTTACCTCCATGTTCCCTTCCCAACTCTTTCTCAAAGCCTTGGCCCCTAGCTCAAATCCATGAACTAGGTTCTTAATCACTGGCACCCTCTTCACTGTTGGACTTGCTGAGCGAACAGAACTTGTTTTTTCTGCTGCTATCAACCTGGGTGAGCCTTTCTCCAATCCTTTAATTTTTGCTTGCTGGCTAACTCCACTAGCAAACTTCTCAAACGAAGTGGGCAATGAGTAACAACTCGTTGGAGACGAAGGAATTGATCTTGAACTAGATGTCTTCAATTTTGCCGAAGAGTCCCTCTTGATATCAAGCGTCAGAGCAGGTTTTGACAATTGGGACTTTGATCTACTCAGAGAAGATGACTTCTTGTCTGAGAAATCCTCCCTAGGACTTCCATTCAATTTACCTTTTTCCTTCTCTCCTATACTTAGACTCCTTGAAACACCTTTTTTAGGTGATTTGACTTTCTCTGAATGTTTGGGAACTGAACTTGTATCATGACCATTGTTGAGGAACCCAAGAGAGTGAGTTGCCACAATATCTTCAGGGCTACCGACGCATGGGTGTCTCCCAGGAACTGGCCTTACCCCTCTAAGAATGGGGACTGGTGAGGCTGATTCCAGCCTTTCAACATGAATAAATTGTCCCAATTGGATCTTATCACTAAGAATTAGATCATCATGGTCATCAGGCAAAGACACATAGGTGGCATGAGATGAATCTGACACCTTGAGATAAAACCCCTGGTTAGGGAACAACTCACTACCTGCTAATGCCGGTACAATGCTCACAACTTGCAACAGAGAAGACCTATGCTCACCAGCTACTTTCACGTCTGTGTTCATATGCTGCAATAACTTGAGAAGAACTCCAGGGACAAGAGTTGCCATTTCTTGTGATACCTTCAATTTGCATCACTCTACCAATGCCCAGATGTAGATTTTTGTTTTTGGTGTATAAACCCTAAGGCACCAAAAGGAGCAGTTGGTAAAGGACCGGTCTTTGTCAATACCCAGACGGAAACAAGGAACCAAAGACTGTGGACTTTGACAAGTTACTGAGAAGGAAATAGAAGATCATACTTTAAAGCTAGATAATATTTATTGCCAGAGCAGGTATCTGACGATAGCAGATTCAGACCAAGAAGAGATAAACAGCTCTAGATTCGGATTACAGGATGCTTAAGCTTGTGGAAACATGTAACCCCAACTCTAATTTATTCAAAAGCAGCAATAAATGGGCAACCAAATTGAGACCTGTACTCTGCATTAATTACATAAACCAACAGGAAAATTCGCAGAATCAGGAGAAACACTAATCAAGATGAGACCTTTTTTGTCAAGAAAAAGAGTGATCATATAACCCAACTCCTAAACTAAAATAAGGTGTTTAATAATGATGGAGAAATAATGGCGTACAGCTTGTTCAGGGACAAGTTACCCGTACTAAAAAGCTCAACAACCCAGAAGAAAAAGGGGCTGCATCTCAGAAGTAGCAGTCAACATTTTATGGGAAAACAATCAAGAACAAAAGAAAAACCATTAATGCACAAAACCCAAAATGGAAAAGAAACAAAATTTTTGGAAACTCTAGCTGGGTTTTTTTTGTAGTTTTATCAGAGAGTCATCAGTCATGAGAAAACAAATCCAGATAAGCAAAAAGGGCAAACCTTTTACCTAGTAGACGAAGGAAAAAGAGAAAAGGAAAGCACAAAACTTGCTTGTAGAAGTGTTCCGAACATGATATGATGTGGAGCTGAAAACTAGCCAGAATAAACAGAAAAGGGTAAAAAGGAATAATAGACGACAGGCCTATTGTATGATTGCCATTACTCAATACACAACCATCTCATCTTGAGAGAGAAAGAGAGGCGTCAGCTCAGCGCCTGACACAAACACATATAAACACATGCAACATTTACAATGAGTACAAAACAAAAGAACTGAATCTGACCCCCCGGTAGCTAAGCTGTATTGGTCTGAATCTGAAGTAAAATCAGAAAATATTGCAAAAGAATTCCTAATCAAACAAAGGCCTCTCTTGAATTCTTTTAAACAGCAACCGGAGCAGAGAGAGGAATCTTAACAAGGGAGCTAAAATTTTAACTGATATGTATAGTCCAAGTATGTGGACCCTTCTCAAGAAGACATCTATCTAAACAATATTTTATGTATTTTTTTAAACTATATATTGTATTTTATGAGTATGGTAATGCAAATGGGTGCATGTGCAAGGTAATGTGGGGTGTTAGGAACAAGGTAATGGCGTGTCGGCTACCTGAAAAGGCGTCACAGCTTCAAAGATAGAAGTGCAGTGCAGTTGTGCTGTTGCATTCTTCCCAATTTTTAATATTATTTTGCTGGTTTGTTTTATTTTTAATAGTTAATTGGCAAATGAGCTCAATTGGTTCACAATCACCATGAAACTGAATGCATGTGAGACTAGAGTGGACCAATCAACATCCTTATTCTTACAAATAATTAATGACCTCCACGCTGAAAATGATCGACGAACATTTTTTTCTATTTCCCCATTATTCATTTTCAGTCAACAGTGATGGGTGCAACATTTTTTTTGTTTTAAAAAGGAGACCCAACTTAACCAGAGGTCTTGAGATCGAGTCTTGGAAATGGAAAAATTTATTTGGCCAGCACTTTACCCTTTACGTGCTGATCCGGTGCGAACGGAGATTAGTTTGAGAGTGGATGGCTTAAAGGCGTCTCCTCATAATTGGGACCCTCCTAGAACACCTCGTGGACTAACAAAAAAAAAACTTAAGCCTTACAAGTCCCGTGTACAAGTCTTCTTGTTTTGTGAGGTCCGGGAGAGAGCCACAAAATTTTGAGTAATAGAATTAATTTCAATTTCGACAAATTTAGTGTACAAAACTTCCTACTTTACGAGTATCTAAAGAGGGTCATAATATACGCAAACTTTTCTTTGTATTTTCACAAAAGGTTGTTCCCTAAGTTGAAATTGTAAACTTGTTAAATAGGTAAAATAATTTAATTTTGAAATAAATAGTATGCGTATTTTTATATTTCTATTATCTATAATTCCCTTCCTTATATTAGTATTAGGTTTTATGTGGACGCTTTCATTTTTTCCAACTCCACTCTCTCGTGATCTTAAGAATGAGATAATGCCTCTTGCATACCATGCCAAAGCCATGAGGGTTTTACTTTACTTGGTATATATCTTCTGAAAAAAAGAAGAATAAGAAGAAGAAGAAAGCAACCAAAAGCAATGATGAGGCGTTTCTATGGTTTTAGTGGTTGACATGGCTCAAGTCAGACCACACAATTTTAAAGCAGCATGACATTGTCCATCAAGTAGAATCATAAACGGAATCCTGTTTGCAACACTAATGGCTGCGAAATTTCCACATGAAGTTACCAACACTATTCTTTTCCCGGGTCGTATCCCACACTGAACCGAAACCTCTAAAGTGTTTAGTGAAGGACAAGCACGTTTTGGCCCTCACCCGAACCGTGCGAGGACTTGCTTCTTCAACACGAACTGAAATACGAAAGTGCTTGAAGTTGTGTTCATATTTGATTAGAGGTGTTTTAATATATATATGTAAAGATTGATGTTTATATGGAATTGCCAATTATGTGATAGTAAAGAAAGGGAATCGATTATGTTTATTAATGTGCATTGTTGGATCACACAAAGGAGAACTTCAATGTACATACTATGTATTATATATTTCATTTATAACTTAAAATGTTAATGTATGAGCATTGATCAGTGTTTTCGTAATATTTTCTTCTATTTCTCTTTATTTACAAGTTTCGTTTATTTTAATGAAGGCATAAGTGTCATTTGCATGCAAAGAATGTGCACGTCAAAAAGCTTCCCTGAACCATAAGGTATGGCTTGAAAAGATTGTAAGCCTAATGCGTGTGAATGTTTCAGATCAAATTTAATAGAAGTTCTTTTAAATGCTTAGTGAATTGATTTTAATTGCACCACTCAATTTTCAAATTCGATGTAAAGATTTCTTACAATTTACAATCCAATCCATAAATCTAAATGAAAATTTTGTGTTTATAAATAATCTGAGTCAAAGCTCAAATTGAAGCCATCAAAACTTAGTATTTGATGTTAGATACTGGTTATTATTTTGATCTTTTCTAGACATTTTATATTCCTATTATATCTCAAATTTTGATTTCTTTGTCAAAACTTGATACAATTAAATATTCTTTCAAGTTTGTAAATGGATGTTGCAGAATAATCACTTTATTGGTTTTGATGTTATTTGTGATGGTTTATACAAATTAAATGTAATATCCTCTTTTGAGACTCTATTAACTTTGCATTATATTGTTGGAATTAAATATGGTTTAATGGATAAATATTTAATTTAATTTACTTATGCTATAAACGTTTAGGTCACATATATAAAGAAAGAATGCAAAGAATGGTGAAGAATGAAATCCTTCCTAATTTGAATTTTATCAATCTTAGTATATGTGTGAATTTTATTAAAAGAAACCACACAAGGCACATAAGAAGTCACAAGTAGCATATACTTATTGAACTTATACATACTAATATATATGGACCTTTTGACATTCCATATTTTGGTGAAGGTTATTAATTATTTTTCACATTATAGATATGTTTATTTACCGAATGAAAAATATCAATCAATAAATAACTTATATTTGTTTATTAATAGGGTTGAAAGACAATTAGATAGAAAGGAGAGCATTGTCAGGTCTAATATAGGTAGCAAATATTATTAAAAAATATGATAAAATTAGGCAACATCCTAACCCATCTGCTAAATTTCTTAAAAAGTTTGGCATATGTTCCTCCCATTTACAATTTGTACGGAGTCTTTGCAACTACCTTACTTAGAACATTAGAATAATGTTATAAGAATTGTCCTTCAATGGGATGGCTTCAAGTATATTAAGATATTCCTTATTATCCTTATTTTTTCAGTCATATGCTTTGAAAATCTTCATGCATTTGTTAAACAAGGTTCTTAGTAAGGTAGTTGCAAAGACTTCGTATGAATTGTAAATGGGAGGAAAACCCACTTTGAGGCACCTATATGTTTTGAGTTATTCAACAAAAGTAAGAATTTATAATTTATATAAAAACTAGAACTCAAGAATAACTAACATTTTCTTTATTGGTTACCCAAAAAAATTTAAGGGGTATATATTTTGTTTTCCTAGAGATAATATGATAATTATTGAAATCAAGAATGCAATATTTATTAAAAATGGTGAAATCAGTGGGAGTGTGGAACTATGTAAAGTTGAAGTTCAAGAAGTTAGGGTGGAGATTCCTTTCCTAAAACTTCTTAATTTGTTGGTTTCATAGTTGTTGAACATTTTAACAATACACAAGAACAATAAATAAATAATGAAGCATCTGATAATGAAGTTACTCCCAATAAACATATAGTAGATGAACCACATGAGATAGTATTAAGAAGGTATGAAAGGTAAAGAAGATCTCCTATCTCTAATGATTATATGGTTTATAATTTACAAGAATAATAATGTGACTTGAGAATTAATTATGATATAGTTTCAATTTCTTAAGCTACAAAAGGTGATGATTTTGTCAAATGATTAGAGATCATAAAAGAAAAGATGAGATTAATGGACCATAATAAAGTCTGAGAACTTGTGCCTAAAGGCTGTAAAAGAGTTAGGTATAATGGTTCTTTCAAACCAAGTGCAACTCTAATAATAACATCAAAAAATACAAGGCTAGACTTGTTGTTAAGTGTTTCACCCATAAAGATAATGTTGAGTACAATGAGACTTTTTCTCTATTTTAAAGGACTCATTCAGAATTATCATAAAATTGGTAGCTCATTATGATTTATAACTCCTTATAGGGATAGCAATTGGTCAAGCTGCCTATGGCCTAAACTTGACCTGATTTTTTTCTTGACCTGAATCCAATTTTAACCCAAATTCAATCAACTTTGGATAACCCAAAACTTAATTAGTTAAGGCCAAAATGATCATATTTTAGAAAAGCTTAACAAAATAGCAACATTATGATTGATTGGTTCTTAAGCCGTTTAACTATAAAATGATATCGCTTTATTAAGTTTAAGCAAAATAATATTGTTTCACCTGAACCATTAGTTCGAGCTATTTGGTTAAGCCAGCATAATTAAGTGTAAACTCAACCTATAACCTAGTTAACTAGGGCTTAGACCATTAATTTCTGGTTAGGTTGAGGCAAAGTTGTCATCCTTAGCTCCATTATATAGATGTGAAAATTGTATTTATAAATAAGAATTTAGATAAATAAGTGTGCAAGAATCAAATTAAAGGTTTTGCAATTGAAGTCAAGGAATACATGATGTGTAAAGAAGTCAATACATAAACTTAAGTAAGCTTCCCGACAATAGCATATTAAGTTCAATGATACCATCATTTCCTTTTTAGCACATTAAGTTCAATGATACCATCATTTTCTTTTAGATTTAAGAAAAATATTGTTAATTGATGCATTTATCTAAACGTTGGTGACAGTAAGTTTATAATTATCATTTTATATGTTAATAATGCCTTGCTAGTTGCTAATGATCTAGGTTTATTGCATGAAATTAAGAATTTTCTGTTTAAGAATTTTGCAATGGATGATATGGGTGTACCATATGATATGATTGGAATAGAAATATTTTATGATGAATCATAACGATTGTTATAATTTCTAAGAATATACTAATAAAATTCTAAAGAGATTTAAGATGAAAAAGTTTGTTGCACTTATTATTTCAAAGGACACATATTAAGTCTTTATGCAATGTCAAAAAAACGAATTGGAATGCAAAGAAATCAAACAAATTCCTTATGTCTTTTGTAGCTTAATATATGTTCAAACTTGCACTCGATTGGACAGTTTCTTAGTTGAAATGTTAGGCAGAAATCAAAATAATACAGAATTAGAATTGGAAAGCTATAAAGAAAAAATTAAGATATATATAAGGAATAAAGGATCATATTCTCACTTATAGGAGATCAAATGATCTTGAAGTGATAACATATTCAAATTCAAACTATATTAAATGTGTGGATATAAGAAAATCCACATTTGACTATTTATTCCTTTTGGTTGGAGGAACAATACCTTAAAGAATGCGATGCAGTCAATCATTATTGCATCCACCATGGAAGCCAAGTTTGTGTCATGCTTTTAGTCGTCTCAAACTTTATTTTAGGACATCGACTGTTAACAATATTGTCAAGCAATTGAAAATTTGTTATGAAAATATTATAGTTTTTTTCTTTTCTAACAATGATAAGAATTCAAAGGTACTAAATATATAAAAAATTGTAATACTTTGCTATTAAAGAAGAAGTTTAAAAACAAAAAGTATCTATTGAATATATTAGCACCAATTGCAAAGTTTTGGATATGTTTACAAGAGGATGGCCTTCAAAGACATATAGTGAATATATCGAAAGAATGAAAATTACTATAAACCATTGTTGACATCATGATGATATGTTATATTCTTTACTTTTTAACACTTTATACTTGTTTATTTAATGTTTCTTATACTTTAATGGATCACGTTTCATTATATTAGCAAGTGCATATACATGAATGAATTATATTGAACATAACAAGATTTGTTTCTGACAAAGACGTTATTATTAATTAGACCATTATGATGTCTTTTTATTAAGTGTAACATCATTGTGTAACTAATATTGCGATATGTAAAAAGGATTATGTCGATCAAATGACATATAATTATTATGATTCTTATTAATTTTCTAATAAATAATAATTCTTGATATAACAAATTTATAAAGAATTGTAGTTTGTGATTTTACACATTATATTCTATTATTAGTCAAAAAATTAAATATTATTATATGGACAAAGTGGAAGAATAATGGATTTTTTTTCTACAGTGGATGACATGCCATATTTTTATTGTATTTTATTTAGGTAAGAGATTATTATAGTTTAATAATTGTTGCATGTCAAAATTCTATTGATCAATAGAAATAAATTATTTTTAATTAAAACATATATTAATAGAGTATGTAAGATTAAAAAACTAATTAAAAATGACTCTTCTTTGTGATACATTTATCGTCTTAAAAAATATAGATTGTCAAGTAAAGGACTAAAATAATTAATATGTTCAAGACTTGGTAATAGATTTAGATATATTTTCTCTTATGAAAAGTTATAAAATTATAAGATCTTAGATCTATTATATTTTCTAAGAGTTAAGATTTGATTTACATAATTAAGAATATTCCTCACATTATTACTTGTGCCAAATGTTTATTTTGATGGTTATAAATTACAGTGTTAACAAGCTTTAGAATTGATTTGTTGATACCACTACAATATATTGATGTATTGGCTATGTTTTTCTTGGAGACAATTTTCAAATCATCAACAAAAGTAACCTTTTGGCAACGATTTCCACATTTGTCACTATAAGTAAAAGATTTCATGACGTTTAATAGAAACATTGGAAAAGGGAAAATATTTTATGACTATTACATGTTACCGTCGCAATAACAATAGGTTTTAACAATGTTTGTATGCTTTCTTTGCCTAAACGTACGTATTTTGTGACGAACATAGTAATGTCGACAGATGTCGAGGAAATCAATGTAATTAGCATCCATTATGGTGAAGCGTCACGAATAGTTCGAACAATTAGTGACTAAAAATATGTTGTGATGCCAAGTATGTATCCTTTTTTGCGACGATTGAAGTAATTGATGCAAAAGTGTCTTACAAACATAATATTGAGCGACGTTAAAAGAAACTATCGTAGAATGTTGACTTTTTGTGACAATGTATGTCTTTCGTCGCCAATATTTGGTGGCGACTTATGGAAACGTCGTGAATGGTTGCACATATGGCGAGTATTTGTTTTATTCATCACAAATGGCTAGGATATTGAGACTATTATCTGTTTCGTCGCAAAAAGTGAATATTAAATATTTGGAAGATAGTTTGTAATGATTTTTGTGTACTTAATAATCGTAGTTATGGGTAATTATAATTGACATCGTAGTTAAGATATCTTTGGTTGTGAAGTTGTTTTCAATGTTTAAAATATATTGTTGAAAAACATATAGTAGGTTATTTAAAAATATGAAAAGTAAATATATTTTGGATATTAAAATATTTGTGAACCAAAAATTTTAAATTTAATATGATAAAAAATATCATAAATTTAAGTTAACAAGTAGTCTTAATCATTAATATTTGGTAACAGTAAAATAATTATTTATAAAAATTATGAAAATGGTATCAATATAATATAATGATATATGGTCAGTACTACAAGTTTTTAATTAGAAATTTAACAATTCTTATAGAACAACAACAATAATAATAACAATATTACGCAACCTTATCCTAAACTAATAGAGATGTTGTTTTAAAAATTCTTACAAACAGAACAATAAATAAAGTTTAAAGTTGATTCCAGTTGACACCATCGATAAATAACAATGATATATTTATTTTTTTTAGATTCCAAGTGATATGACAGTTGGTAAAGGTAAAGGAGTTCCCTATGTCTAGATTCCCAAGAAGGGTCCTTATACGTTCGAAGGCATCAATTAAAATAGTGAAAGATCTTCCCTCAGGTGTAGGGTTGTTGGCACCCTCTTCCAACAGCTTCTTTGCTATAGTTAAACTTCTAGAGGATATAGCGAATGAGTCCCTAGATTTAGTATGGAAGACAACTTGATCAGATGAACTGCCAGTACGGTGTGTTTCACCTAAAACACAATCCATATATAACTTAGATTGGTAGTTTAGTGAAACCGTATAACGAACTCAAATTGGAACACATGCATACTTGATTGACCATACATAGTCATTGGAATTGACAAATTTTCCAAAACAACCGATCTCCCTAATCCTTTACGAACAATTGTGACATCACTCCTGCCTTCATTTCTATCTATGTTCTCTTAAAGATTCAACGAAGCTTAACATAACATATATTATATACAATCAAATGTTCATATGTATAATAGGTTCTTAACAGCAAATGAGATATAGATAATAAGGAAAGTGAGTTAGTTTGGATGATATTAAAAACCTTGAAGAAGAAGATCGACTATGGGAAGCAAACGATTATTAGTGTATGAAGAGGGGATTTGTTATGCATTGATTTTTTCTTTAACAGGGACAATTTTGCCACATTCCTCCCAACAGAATGAATTTTCACCATCAGAAACTAGTCGTCAACATTCCTAGATGAATTATGTTAAGAGTTATATTCTGGAGAAGTTAATTTAGAATAAAATTCATTATGTTCAATGAAATTTTCAATGATAAGTGAAAGTACTACAATTTAGTAGTTATACATCTTCAATCTGCCTAATGAGATGAAAGTTATCCTATTAAAATAAAATAATTCATTTACCCTTTATATCATATCTAAATTTTAGAATTTAAAGTAGATTACACATGACCATATTCTTGATGTACAGAAATATATTATTATTTATATAGGATTATATTACTATTACTACAAAAAGAGTTAAATACTCTTTCAGACCTTTTATCAAATACTTTGTAGCCTTTCCTAAAAGAAGTGTTAAAGGTCATAAAAAGAAGTCAACCCATATACAACCAACAAAGGAAGATAATAAATTATCTTCAAAACATAACCACAAACACGACCCATATAACAAATGTGAAAAAAGAACTCACAATAAACACCTAAAAGTATAAGTAAAACTTAGGACAAGATGGAGGATTTGAAAATAAAAAAGAAAAACAATACCAACATAGTTAAGGATGCTTCTTCAACGGTGACGAGCACAATACACGAGACGAGCACAAGAGAGGGGACAATGGTTATTGGACTGTGGATGTAGAGGAATGTTGACGGCTAACACGAAAATGAAAAGAGATTCATTGTGGTAGTGATAAAAACCTAATACAAAATGACATCATTTCTTGTTAATGTAAACAATGTCATTTTCGATTTTGTAGGTAAAATATAGTACAATTTTGTTAGTAACATAAAAAGAGTGTTGCCAAATAGGAAAACATTCTTATTTTCGTTGTCACCTTTGCCTAACATAATTATAAATAATATATATTTTATATGTTACAGTACGAAATTTGGCCATAAAATTTTGATAACTATTATTACACACACACACACACACATACACACACACATATATATAAAAGATATGGAAAATTTTATATATAATGTAATATTTAATAAATCATTATAATAGTGGGGATTAATTAGTATGTATACATTAATAATACATTAAGTTAATTAGCATATATGATAATAATATAACAGTTTGTTAGAAATAATTTGCAAAATATTTGTTTAAGTGAACAAATTTGAATGTAATATATACTTTTTATTAATCATTTTAGTAAAATAAAAAATTGTCTGAAGAATTGCATCAAATTTCTTCTACACATTATGTACTAATGTATATTTAGACTAAGAGATCTGAATAGATTGAGACAACAGGAAGAGTTACTAATGACTCATTTGACATCTGGTAGTTATACATATCTATCCAAACAAATAAGCAAAATTATCCTAGTATAAAACACCAAAGTGTAGTTATGATACGAATAATATTAAGTTAACTTATAAGAAATAAAAGTTAGGTGAGAAAACATACTATAAAATTAAAATAAACCATTTAAGAAGACAACTAATGTTTCATCCAGGAGACATGTTTGGGTCTACAAAGTTAGAGATAGTTTTTAGAGATGATAATAATAGCAAATTAATTAGAAATAATTTCCAATATATTAGAAAATGGTAATCAACATTATATATTAATAATTTCCAATACATGATGTTAATGATGTTGATTGCATAACTGTAAAACAAATTTAGTGAAAAAAATTGAATGAAATATATAGTTTTTATTAATCATTTTAGGAAAATAAAAAATTGTATGAAAAGGTTTAGTATTGGCGACGGTTTATTAATTTGGTAGCAAAATGTTGGATAATTTGTGACGATATTTTAATTTTGTAGAAAATGTTGGACATTTGGTAACGAAATATATTGTCATCACCAAATAAACCAGATGAGAAATTTTTTTTAGCTGAGATGACTTCATCTTGACGTCTATTTTTAACACGGACGCGCGAACCCCTTCTCCTTTGTTTTTTGAAAAGCCATTAAACCACCTTCATTTTTGCCTTATCTTCTCCTCTCTCTATGACGTTGTGATTCAATCTTCTCCCTACGCTTTCTCTTCATCTAGTGAGAAGTATTGAGCTTTTTATTTTCTTCTGTCATTGAAGCCGAAAACAGATGGGAGTTTGTGTTATGTTTTTACTTTGTTGTTGATTTTTTTGTGTTAATCAGTGATGATAATGGTTGAATTGTGCATAATATGTGTTATTGTTATTGAATAAAGGGGAAACATATAATTGTTTTCGTTATTTTGAGTTGAAATGTGGTTGTCCATAATGTGCTCGACAAAAGTCCTAACTAATTTTTTTTGGAATTGATTATATGTTCTTTACATTTGAATGTTTATGTTACGTTAAAAATTACAAATTTGTATCCTTTTAGTTCTTCTTTTTTAGAGAATAATGATTCCTTTTATTTGAATGTCGTGGTAGAAGATGACATTAACAGAATGCTTTAGACAAAGTTTTAGTAAATTTTCAATTTATTTTATTATATGCAATTTGTTTTTACTTATTAAAGAGTAATTTAACTTATGTGTGTTGTTCACAAATGAAACTCAATATCGTTGATATTGAGAATCTTGAAGTTTCAAGCTGTGTGAGTTTACTGTTGAAACAAAGGGTGAAGAATCATCGGTATTGACTTCATAAATACTACAACTCTTTTCATTCAAACGAGGAGACAAGGAGACATGTTCCAGAATGGGTGACTCTAGAAAATTGGAGTGAAATGTGTGATTATTGAGTCTCTGCGAAGGTTAAGATTTATTTTCTTTCTCTTCACATTTCCTTTCATTAATTTTGTTTTTGCATTTAATGACTATTTCTTTTATTTATTTAGGAAAAGTGTAAGAAAGCTAAGGTTAACAAAGCAATATGAAAACTCCTCACAACATCTACTTTAAATCATTTGTTGTCGTACGACAAGAATTTGTAAGTTTTTTGTTTCTAATTATTATTATATTAGTTAATACAAAAAAGTCTATTATATTTCAATTTTTAATTCATATAACAGAGTTAGATTTAAATACATAGACAAGAGTGTCACAGGATCACACCCTACAAACTGATATACTAAGAGGAAGGTGAAAGTTGGACATTTGAAGAGGCGTAGAATAATTATGTAAGTATAAAAATTTTAATTTTAGAGTTTATTTATTTATGTAATACTAACTAATAATAATTGAATTACATGTTGATTTTGTGTTTTAAATTGTAGGACAAGATGCAAGAGTTGTTGTAGAAATTATTGTTTGACAGGAATGTGACAAGAATGAGCCCAATGTAGATGACATTTGCAACAACGTCCTCAGTACAAGATCAAGGTATATCAAAGGTTTTGAGTTTGGCCCTAAGTCAATTAATTCATCATCGTCATGACCAACATATGTGATGACGCTTCAAGAGGAGAACCGATTGCTTAAGACTCAGTTACAATGTAATGAAGAAAATTTTGATATTTTGAAAAAGAATTACAACGCAATAAACAAAAATTAGACTGTACTGAAAAAGAGTTGTCCAAGCTTAAAAAAATATTCAAACAAATATTTAGGTCAAATTATGTAAGTAGTAGTGACGAT
This sequence comes from Erythroxylum plowmanianum, assembly GCA_025531925.1. Taxonomy (NCBI): domain Eukaryota; kingdom Viridiplantae; phylum Streptophyta; class Magnoliopsida; order Malpighiales; family Erythroxylaceae; genus Erythroxylum; species Erythroxylum plowmanianum. Next base: position 8,498,619 of record JANVCQ010000005.1, read on the forward strand.
GGGGAGTTTTAGTTTGTCCATAAATATTTTGTTGTTCATTTTTGTAATTAACATTTAATTAATTTTTTATAAAATGCATTTTATTTTTAATTATGAAACATTTTTTTTATTTTAATTAGTTATTATTTAAACAATGTCACCAATAATAATTACAAAATATGACTTAATTATAATTCAAACCATGTTCAAAACAATAACTTGAATTTAAACTGTTATTAATAATTATAATTAAGTATTAAATTGGTAACAGGGAAGTAAAATTAAAAATAAAAATTCGTCACTTTTAGCTACAAATATAAAATCGTCACCAAACCTTTTTACTTATGCTTACCAAAACGTCTCTCATAACCTTTAATCACGCTTCAAAAAACGTAGCTAAACATATTCTGCTTCGCAAATAAATCATCGGTAAATATTATTATCTATGCCTACGTTCAAAAAGTTAATTACCTTTATTCACCAAAATCAAACGTCGCAATACGTCATTTGCGACAATTTTTCCTCTCCTTGCCTATTCCTTTTTGTGATGAAGGAGTGACCGTAGCAAAATTAGTTAGTCGACGATTACGTTTGCAGATAATTTTTTGCTATCAAGCTCTTGCGATGAATAGTTCGACGATTTTTTGCCATCGCAAAATGGTTTTTGCGACAATTTGTTGTCCTTCAACGACGAAACATTTTGTCGCCAAAACCCTTCTTTGTTGTAATACACTTCAAATATTTGATTTCAAGTACATATGACATTAAAGTTGTGTGACGCACCCTATGTCCTAAACATGTGGTTAAAGCCTTCTTATGAATAAAAAAACATAAAACGCTAATCACATTAGGAGTTACTTTGTCGTGTTTTTCTTTATTTGTTATCTTAGAACATTATAAAACTTTGTTAGAAGTTGCAATTAATTGACTATCCAATAAAATATAAAGTGAAGTCAAATTCTGCCAACTAAGAGTCGTACAAAATCATGTTGCAACGTATTAAATTCTCCTTTCTTTCGTCCTCAATCGTCTAATCTCCAAATCTTAAATAATCATTTTGGTTTACATTAGCTAAAACGAAAATCAATCAGACAAAATAACTCATTTATAGAACCAAAGGGTAGTTGAAAAAATTGTATATTCGTTGAAAATGAGGATGCTTATTTTATTTTATTTTATTTTGTCTCTCAGGAGATGTCCACTTGGTTTTGTCAGTAACTAATCCCACTTTGTTGCGGGATGCATCCCCTTATCGGGGACTACAACTGTCCCAGGAATTTACTGCATTCCTAAAGACAAGGATCGAACCGAAATCACTTGAATAAATGAGGATGTTTATGAACACGAGAAACAAGAAGTTGGTCTAATCTTGAATGATGAAGAGACAAAATGATGAATAAATTGCTAATAAGGACAAATTTCAGGACAACACGTCTGGTGTTGTTGGAACTGATGAACGTGATTGTTGATTGTAACGTTGCTTGAACCTCAACTAAATCTGTCAGGATTACTTGCTAACAAAGTTGGTTAGTGCCCAAATCTTCTCGCTTTATTAGTTTGGCAACCACTTTAGCATAATCTTATATCTAATTATGCTGCTTTACTCCTCCATTCATTTTGCCGACATTTTGGCATGCTCCTCCTTACCAATCATTGATTGATTTAAGTAGATCGAGTACGACCTGCTGAAACTTCAGTTTTACACTTTCTTTTAGGCAACAATATAAAATTTTACTAAGCGAATTAAATAGATTTTTTTATGTTTGCTATAATTTCATCAAAAGTTACATGCTTTTTGATTAGGTAAAAGAAAGTATAACATTGAAGAGACGCCAGCTCATTTTCCTTTTGCTTTGAGCAGGGATTAACCTTTGTTTAAGTTCATGATGGAATAGAAACAGCTTTCTTTGAATGATTTGTTCCAAATTTGAGAAAATCATCAGCACCTAAATAGTAACAATGCTCATGCTCATTCTCATTATTAGAAGTACCTAACTCATCCGTAAAAGTTAGCTCAAGAGAGGGAGGTTTGCTCATAAATTATTTAATACTTTCATAATTGTCCGATGTGGGATTTCTGACATATCCCTCTCAGTCAAGAGCAGAACTGGACATCTGATGGACATATTAGACAATAGGACATAACTGGGCATCGCCTCAAACTATTGAGACAAACTGGTTCTGATACCGTATTAGAAGTGCCTAACTCACCCCCAAAAGTTAGCTTAAGAGAGGGAGATTTGTCCATAAATTATTTAATACTTTTATAATTGTCTAATGTGGGATTCCTGAAACTCATGCCCAACAAATTAAGATCAATCCAAAGGATAATATCATGTAATAATTCTACTTTCTGCCATTTTCTATTTCCTTTCGCTCATTTTGTGCCAATCAAAATCATATTTTGTAATGTTTAGAAACAAAGCCAATGCTTTTATGAGAAATAGCACTCATTCATAATTCCACATTAATAACTTAGCTTCTTCTTTTTTTCTCGACAGTCCAAAGTCACCGTCTGCACAAGAGTCATTTTGAGTAATATATACAACAACAACAACTCCAAGGCAAAAGGCTCCCTGTTTTGGAATGATCGAGAGAGGGACAACAATTATACATAACCTTTCTTTTGCATTTTATAAAAAAGTTGTTTTCGTAACTCAAACTTGTAATCTTTTTGGTCATAAATGAGTAATCTTACCGGTTACTCCAAAACTCGTCCTCATTTTGAGTAATATACAAGTATAGAAATTAATTTTTAGTTGAGAAATCATGTATTAAGGAACAATCTTGGTGTGAAATTCTTGACAAATGATTTAAGGCATGCCCATTGCCCCCTATGGAAGATAGCGATGGCAAGAATTAGGTTCATTTGGTAAAGGGCGATAGTGATACTTCTTTTTCTTTAAGCACCAAAGAACGAAAAGGTGTCAAATATCCATCGTCACTAAAGTCCAAGATGCTCCTAAACTAAGCAACCTGGCAGTGATATAATGTCTTTAGGAATCTTAACAATGAAATACCATCTAACTATCGACCTCATTCTCAACTTTCTTAGTATTTAACATTAGTTTTAACCAATTCCAATTTTGTTTTTCTTTCCTAGTCATCCATAACTTATCTTCAAAAACAGCATTCAAAGAAGAGATTCTCAACATTGGACAAACTAGAAGTAGTGATTGGCACGCGTGGGCTAGGTGTGGACTGAAGGGTCAGAGGTTGGCACTGCACCTTCTTTGAAAGAGAAGGCTGGGCTAGGAGGACGACGTTCACCGACAGGAATAAATACAACACAGACCGTAGTACATACGTACCACTTGATTGGTTGACTTTTGCCTCACCTAACTAATATGCTTCGAGTAACATACACTAATTACTTTTGAAAGTCTTTCGGTATCGTCTTCTTTAGGGTACTAATTAGCTGTGGAACGTTTGAAACAATATCTCAGTTCATGTTTGTTCTAGAAAAGGTTCATATAAGTTGAAAGTTGATCTAAATAGGGTAATAATAATAAGTAACACTACAAATGGAGTTACTATTGTTTCAGAGTTCAGACTGTTTTGAAGCATTGTGACCCCACAGCCCTTCCGAAATCTTCTTCTTTATTTTCCAATTCAACGGGCCATCCCAAAATGGTTAAGTAATTTAGTATTATGGGTTCCAATGACCTAGGTCTTGCTGTATGTGGTCAAGAGAGAAAGTACTCCTCAAGTTTCTGGTACAAGGACCTATCGATTGAAGTTTCTCCTACCAAGATCAGTAGAACAAAGACATGGGTAGATGAACAACCTCACTGTTTAATTATAGATATCAGTGGAGCACATAAAGCTTTGAGTCATGAAAGGATGGATTTAGCTCATATATGATTGGAATTTGGGTTATTCCTTTGGACGGTGCCTTTCAGCCGACCACCAAGGTATGTGCCCACCATTACCATATCAAGTAGGCTACAAGCTAACAAAATTAGTGATGAATGCAACTATATTAGCTCTCTGGCGCACCAAATTCATGATAAGGAAATGTCATGTTGCTTGAATGAAAAGATCAACACCAAGTCAAAATGCATAATGTGATCTTTTCATCTATGTATGTTGGACCTGCAAGAGACTACAGATCTCACAAATTAAATGATAAAAAGACTCAGATGAAACTTCATATTTCTTATCCTATTTGGTTTCTCATATAAAACACTCACACCCCAAACATTTTGCAAGATACAACCACTTATCAGTTTGACTCGACTATATTTTTATGAAGAATGCATCACAAGTAACTGAAAACCCCATATTTGAAATTTGCATCTGTAACTGATTACCATACAGGCAACAGAACTTCCAATGTTACATAAATGAGATGATACCAATGGTACTTGAAATATTGTATTTGATTTTTCCTCAATGTTAGAAGGGAGATGGTATCCCCTTCAGAACTTCTTAGAGGCTCTTTGCAACAAAGAAGATACCATCAGAAACCATTCATTTGATCTTTTACTATTTTAACAAAAAAACACGCGAAAAAACTCAGTACAACCTTAGCACCAATGAAAATAATGCAAGAAGCATGCAAATGAAACTAAAACAATACGCCTAGGTGCTAGAATTGGTGAGCTCCTCTCCAAGATAAAGGAGGAAGAAATCATTTTTGCTATTTGAACAACCATTGAAAGCAGAATTGACCTTCAATTTATCTTCATAATAACCTGCTGAGAGATTTAATAAGCGCTTTTAAGTTACGTCTTGTGGCCTCATCACCGGTGAATCCCAGGATATCAGAGCTTATATTCTGACGTTGTTCCAAAAAGAAAAATAGGAACAGGTTAATTTAACATTATCAACCATGATTATGCATAATGCAAGGTGTAGAAAGCTAATGATTAAGATCTCACCTCAATGTTTTTCAGAGTGAAAATCAAACTATATACGGATTTTTGAATCAACTCTGTGTTCTCTGGAGTCATAATGGATGTATGCGCCTTTCTGCAATATAAACACTGACAGATTGTAAAAAATATCAAGCACCTTGGGCATTAAGGATTTAAATTTTTTTTCTTTTTCCGCTAGGAATAAATGGATTTATCTTGCTTCAGGCTGCTAATACCAGCAACTATCATCAAGTAAATTCAAATTCCTCAACACCCAAGTCATTGCTCAACTTTGAGATCTCAATGTAAATGGATAACTGGCTTCAAAAATATGTTTAACAGGCAAAAAGTTAACAGAAAGGAAAGGAAGATGCATTAAGAAGGCAGGAAAAGGATCCCATCAATTATCTTAGACATATCTGTCCCTCAAACCTAACACAGAAGGAAATTGATTGAAAAAGGGGAAGTAGCCAGAATGAACAGGAAGCTTAATTCAACATGCTACAGGGTCTTATAAATGAATCTAGCAGGGCAATTTCACTTTATCTAAGTTAGCTACAGCCCCAATTGTTTTGCATTCACCAGTCAAGCAGAAAACATCAAGCCAAATCTTTCAGGTACTTCACCTTAAATCTTCAGAGGCTTGGGTTAGGCTTCTGGTCAAACTCTCAACTTCCTTTAGCAGACCACTATCGCGAACATCAGTAAGCAAAGGTTGAATATCTTCAGTCATGGCCTCAATCTGAGGGATCACTACATCAAATGCAAAGTGTGCATGAGTACATGTAAATGTTCAGAGTTAGTGAAGCAAGATCGTCCACGTGGCATCCAGACATGCAAGTAGAGCACATACAGCCATTTCGAAATTAAATGACAGCTTTTCAGAACTTACTACAGTTTAAAGAATATGTTTCATTGGTATACTTTCCAATTTTATGGTAAAATGAAGGGCAGTCCAACCACCTGCAGCAAAGGCCTCCACCAAGAATGGTTATTATGAACAATTGCACGAAAAAATATGTTAGTAGAAAGACTGGAGGATTGGAATATTAAATTGAAAAAAGTGATGCCACCTGAGTCTTATTCAGTAATTAAATTAATTAGCAGGCAATTCAACCTAGTTTCTTATCACTTTAAGTTACATCACCATGCTAGCAATAAAATGCCTCCTATTAAGAACAATCAATCAGGGTTGAATTTTTCAACCTTTCCACACAAGGAGATTTTGATAACAATTTGCATATCATGCTCAACTAAATGGCATGCACAAAATTTATCAGGAAGTTTCTAGATGAGTTTTTATCAGCTTCTATGTTCATCAGTTAACATGTCGATTGCAGAATTAATAGTCCTGCAAAGTCCACAAGTTAGAGAAGAGTGGGAAAACAAGAGAAGAAGGTATTAGAAGGGCACATCACACCTTTGTCAAGAGAGGTTTTGCATCCTCAATCACAGCAGCAACACGCTCGGCCAGTGAATAGCTCTTGGCAATGCCAATTCCCTCCATTTCACGTCCAAGGCGAGTTACTATCCCAACCAATTCGTCTAAACTTACCCCTTGATAACCCGTTATCTTTTGCCTATCGCATACAATTAGACCTTCTTTAATGCAATCAGCATCAAGAGGTCCCACAGAAGGTGTAGGAATTGGATCTCTAGGGGTAATGTCTATCAATGTTTCCATAAGAAGACCTGACTGGTTCACCTCAACGAGAGAATTTCTAGGTATAATAATTTTGTCATCTTCAACCTACGAAATATAAACACGTTGTGTTACTAAAGGATCAGACAGATTGTTTTAAGTTCAATTACATGACCAGCAATGCATATACCTCGACAGTTGCCTCTATATTTCTCAATGAAGGATTGACACGAATGACATTGCCAATAGTTACTCCTCTAATCCGAACTGGTGTTCCAGTACAAATACCACTTGCCTGATCAAACTCAACTACAGCCAAGTATTTCCTGAACTTAGACCTCAGCTGAAATCCTCTAACCCAAGCCAGGCTGAGTGCAACAAGCACTGCACCAGATGTAAGAAACAGCCCCACTCCGCCTTCCCATATGCTCCTACGACCAAACCCAAAATCACTTAATGGCTTCAGTGTCTGCCTCCACAGTTTTTGAGGAACTTCCACTGCAACTGCAAGAGGATTTTTTGTCTCTGCTGAAGAGGGTGGCTGGCTGGGTTCAACATCAGCAGACATAGCTCTTACCCTTGAAAACTTCTTTGCTCGAATGGCTGGAAAATGGGGCAACAAGTTTGAAGAACCGGGAGAGACTGTAATCAATGAAGAAGATAGCACACTGGGACATGACGGCACTTGGACTATTGAATTCCCAACCATCTCCCTAACCAATTAATATATATATATATACACTGATGGGACGCTGCCTGAATGCCTCTAAGGATTTAGAAGGCAAGAGTTCCTCAAGTACGACCTATTCTTTCGCCAAATCAAAATGAACTACAATTGGGTTTGATGAGCGCCTCCAGCAGCGAAATCTTCATCTGTCAATCCATCCAACTGCAAAGTAATAACTTGGGAAGTCAAGAATCAGAAGCAAATCAACAAAGAGAGACAGAGAGAAGTCAGTATAGTTTACTTAAACAGGACAAATACAAGACTGAAAATTGAATCGTGAATCATGCTTGTCCGTCGGTAGATTTCCTCAACAAGCAAACAGAAAAACAAAATTGAACAAATTCTCATAACATTGATCGAAATAACTAGTAAGGAACTAAGAATTAGAAAGCAAAAATGAAAAACTTATGAAGTTTCAGTAAACGAAAAGTTGAAATTCAACTCTGACTTCACATCAAAACCCATGTCAGAAAAGACATACAGAACATCAGAAGACATTTTCTCAGTCACCAAACAAGTAAAACGGACAAAAAACAAGGTAAATACAAGCGAGAAGAACACCATTAACTTCGATTTCTAGCTTATTAACATACCTAGAAGCTTGGGCGCCCAATGGGTCTTATGGCTTACTCTTCTCTACTTGACAATAGTTCGGCGAATCCGAGGAAAATGCGGGAGATGAAGGCGTGAAAGAGATGGCTAAATTTCTGCCCAGTTATATGTTAATATTTCTTGGGAGAAATAGAAAAAAAAGTGAGGGCTTCTTTGGCTTTTCACAATCTTTTAGGAGGTAATTATTAAAAGACTGAAAATAACAAATATATACCAACTCCCGGTTTACACCATTTTCACTTTAGTCCTTAATTTTTAAAAATTATGAAATACTCCATTAAAATTTATCATTTCACCTATGATCCCATGATATAACCACGTAACGCATGACCTTCGTTCTTATTGTCTCCCAAAATCAAGAAATCGTTTATATACGGAACAAATTTATTTGAGTGTTATGTCTCCCAAATGTTGGAATCTTACCTAACACAAACATAAGATGTGTTATGTCACGTAACATGCTAGAAATCTAATAGAGAATGACATTAACAATTAAGTGAAACAAAAATCATAATTTAAGAGGGCATATGATAGTTTTCAAAAATTAGAGAATGGAATGAAAAAAGTTGAAACTATAATCGATACGTTCTAAATTTTGTTATTATTTATAATTAAATATTTAATTTTACGATATTTTTATTTAAAAATAATTTTTTGAAAAATTTCAAACTTATGTACTTTATAGATATTTTATATTTATAAAATTATTAAATTCAAAAAATTTTATTTTAAAATTATTCTTAGAATTTTTAAAAATTGTCATAATTATGAGTAATAAATAATATCAAATAATTAAATAATATTTATTAAGTTAATAATAAAATCACATTATAATAAAAAATTGAAAACTAAAAACAGTTTTTATAATTCAAGGGAAGCAACAAACCATGAGATCAGAAAAACACAATAGAAATAGAAATAGATAGACTTGCAACGTTTCATTTGAACCTAAACTCATTCGAAGTTATCTGAAGAACAGAATTCCCTTCTACTTTCGAAGCCTGATCTGGATCTTTATTTGTAGCCGAGATGACTCCTGACTTGGATTCTCATTTAAAGCCATTCTAACTACAAGCGAAAGCTTCCGTCTCCAAAATCTCCACAACCGTAAATCAGAAACAAACAAAAATTTCATTGAATTCGATGTTTCCTTATTGGACTTCGACCATATAAGCTATCCATGCAAAATCATTGAAAATCAAATACCAAACTTATATATGCTGCAGATAGTCCACCACCGTAACATGATGTATATGTTAAAGCATCATAAAGGTTCAAACGTTTCTAAGTTCAGAATACCATCAATAAACTACTCATTATCTCTGAAACAATAACAAGTTTCAAGCAAAATACACTATAATGCATTTCAACCACAAAAACAGGCAGCAAAATTCTTGTTGAAAATATAAAACCAGGTCGCCCACATTCACAGGTCTTGTACACTCAAACCTGCAACAATTGGACAAATAGATTAGTGGTAGCTAGACTAGTCGGATCAATTAGTGTCAACAAGAATTCTTGTTTTACAACCTGATAAGGAAAAGTTAACTAGACAAAGACCAAAAAGGAGCTGTGTGAAATAGTTTAAAACAGCCATTTCAATTATTTGAGACATCTCAGGAAACCATGTCCCAAGTTAGCATAAAACTTCGTTCTTCTTACAACCCAGAAAGCAACACCACATGGTTAAACGCCAAACAAAATGGGGTTCAAGAATTAACCTGGTGGAAGAGACTGCTTCAGCTTGTCAGCCTTCTCAGAGTCGAAGACACAAAGGGTATACAGGTACTTGGAGCAGCGAACCTTGAACTTGACCACATCCCTGCTTCTCTTGATCTTCACAGAGTGAGCATCTTTCCTTCTAGCAGTGAGAAGGAAATCCTTGATCTCATGGATTTGCTTGGGCTATGCATCAAAGCAGAGAACAGACAGATAAGGCATCGAAACACAGAAAACATAAACTTTGAATTAAAACTCAGACAACAAACACCCATCAAGCCATTAACTAAGAAGAGCAGACTATCCAGAAGACCAAAAATCAAGGAAACAAGAATAATATCTAATCAATTGCTTGCATTACAACTTCCCGCAAATTTCCCATATTTTTATATGTTTATGAAGAATGTACTTCGAATTTATCTTTCATATTTGCTGAAATACCACTTCTCCTACATGGTCAAAACGGCCAGATGTACGATTTGGTTTATATTACAAAAAGCTCACAGCCATACCTATTTACTCAATAATGAGATCCAAAAAAATCTAGCCAATGCTTTCCTCTCTTTTCAATGAGCTAATATTGTACACTTGACTGGTCTGTGTTCTAAACAACACAACACAATTGTGGTCTCACTTGAAAACAAATCATCTACATGCAATGCCATAACTATCGATCTATTACAAACCACAACTGAATTCTAACTCACACACGTCCCATTTTTACTAAATACTAATCGGCCGTAATACGAAAACTCCAACTGAATCATTCCCCAAAATCTTCAGTCATGATTCGATAAAAGAACTAATAATTTGAAGAGGAAACCAATTGAGAAGGAAAATAGAACAATCCCAAATCAAATCAAACGCAGACATAGCCCAGATCAAAACTAACACAATAAGTCAGTAAAATCCGTGTAATCAAGAAATTAAAGAAAATAAACGGAGCAAGAGACATTACCATTTTGAGTGGCGTTTCTCAGAGCTCAAGCTGAAAAGATACACACCCCAACCCTAGCCACTGACTGCTTTTTCGTAAGAACATATATAGTACAGCTAGAAAAAGCTTTATTTTTAAACCCTAGTTCTCTAACGGGTTTCCTGTTTTGCCCCTTTAACTTAACTAAGAAAATGGGCCTTAACTGTGTTATAAAATGGGCAAATGTTATTAATCTTAGTCTATATAGGCTTTGGACAAATGGAAATCCAAGGTTGTTGATGGGTTTCATTGGACCAGACCAGCTTCCTCAATCTCTTCTAGTTATTTTTGGACCATTGTGTTTTGGTTAGATTTGCATCGGTACGGTGGATCAAATTTGATAAGTATTTTAAAAATAAGTTTAAAATTGAACTAATAAGATAAAATATTTAAAGATTTAAAAAATATAACCAGTATTAAATGGGCATAAGATTGACTAAAGATTGAATAAAATTAAAGAATTTAAAATACATTTGAAAGAAATTGTCCTTACTCATCGAAAAATTTGAAATATAATTGAAAAAAGAAATTGTTAAATAAAAATTAATTGATTTATTTTGATTTATAAGAACTTATTAATTAATAAAAATTGACTAATTAATTAATAAATTGATTATTTTTTAATAACAAGAGTTATAATAATAAATTAAACCAAAAAGTTAAAAACCGAACCAAAACGTTAAATAGTTCAAAACTTTTACGATTGAATCGAATTAAACCGGTTGAGTTTTTTAATCACTTGAATCTAATAAAGTCTTAAATTATTAGAAATCTAGCTTATATATTCTATTAAATTCAAATTTGATTTGTTATAAAAAATTTAACTTTAAACTCAATCTATAAGTTCATAGAATTTCTAATCAAAGAAATAAATATAAATTGTAAATATTTCATTTTAATTAGATCATCTAGCTATCAATTGGCAAGTATTGGACTTGTTAATGCTTTTGGGCCTTGCTTTTTTTTTGTTCTTCTAATGTTAAGATCTGTCTTTCTTTTAGTCATCGCATCGTTAAAGGAAAGAAAGATGGGACTCTCCCATATACAAAACAAAAAAAAGGGCATACATGCTTTGTTGATAGAAGGAATATTGTACTTCTTAAAAAAGATGATATATCATATCAAACACTACAAAGATGAAAGAATCTAACTATGATCTTTCCTACAAAACTAGCAATGATTTACTGGAGATTGGCCGAACTTAAAAAAAGAACAAAATAGAGTTCAAGCGGCCTCTCCCAACACTTTTCGTAGAAAACATCAGCAATCCCCATTGCAAAAGCATCAAAATTATCATATCTCGTGATCCGGAGGACATACTTCTCTGAGTAACTTCATTTGCTTGGACCGCAAAGGAAGTATATGAGTAACTTCATTTTTTGTGATAAAATCGTTGAAATGTATTAGTTTCACAAACTTTTTGATTTACTGTAGTCGTTTTTAACACAATCAAAAATTAGAAAAATTAAATGCATCAAAATAAATCAAAACCGATTTTTATTAATGTAGTGCGATACACTTTGCTTATATTTGCGGAACTCTTATCCAGCTTAATTCTTTCATTAATAACAATAGTTTTATACAAGGTTTATTGAACTGATACTACTCAACCCTGGACATTATCTTTCGTCCTCACTATCTGTAAAAGAATTTTACACCCAATAGTACGACCGCCTCGTACTAACTTTGATAGAGAATTTTCTCAACAATCTTTTAACGAAAGAACAATAAATAAATAACTCAAGTGCGTAGACGAAATTCAATATAAGCAAACACTTGAGAAAAAAAAGAAGAATAACTTCACGATAGGTTCAGCTATACTGAAATAGATCTGAAAGTCGTCACCACGAAATATAAATGTTTATTTGCCGAAACGTTATAAACATCAAAGTTGCAAAATTACAACGACTGTTGGAATTTTTAGCACACAAACACTATTATTGACAACCACAAAATCACCAAGACTGCTAGAATTTTTCCACACAAAAATCACTATCGATGACAATGAGCAGCCCAACAAAATCACACAAACGCCATAGAAAGCCAGCTGCCAAAATTGCACACACTTCACAACAAAACATCCCAACGATAGTCGTTCAAAGCTAGAAAATCAACGCTCAAAAATCACAAAACGCAACAACTTTTCAACCCATTTAGATGTCATCCTTGACAAAAAAACTAGTAATAAGATGGATTAATTATAAACGTAAAACCAGCAGTGCTGCACTCCAATCTAATTGACAACCACATATCTAAGAGCTCTCAACAGAAAATCCATCAACAATGCAAAACAAAAGAAGACCCAACTGTGAAGCACATTAATGACACAGCCAAAAAGGGAATCACGACAAGACCCCAACTGTTAAGACATAATGGCAGCCAGAAAAATTGCTCAGTTGATTCACGCAAGGACAAAAACAAAAACAAAAATATAGCTACAACAATCACAAAGATCGTGCAACCAACCAAGACACAAAGAGGAGCCATGCACATTACACAAAATCTGCAACTCACCCACGATGTGCTGCAGCTTACCCATGAAGTCACACATACTTTTGCTTTAGTTTTTCACACCCACGCCTACAGCTAACACAAAACCAAGCAATGACCAAATAACTCACTTAAGGAGTATAGACACAAGCCATGAGTCCTAAATTGGAGTCACATATGCAAGGTGATCTTTAGCAATCCACTAAAAGAAAACAGTCGTTTAGCGACGAAAATTTCTATAAAAAATGGGTATATTCTGTTGGTAATATAAATTAGTGACGGAATAAACTGACGAACAATGGCCTCGTTAAAACAGCCATATGTAAATTTAACAACGGACATATTATGTAACCGTTGGTAACTATACTGATGGAAGGTCAGTGTGTGAACCGTTGGTAAATTTACCTACGGAATAAAATATTCCGTCGCAATAGTTTCCGATGGTAATGTTTACTCTGTCAGTGATATATCGATGGTTGTAATTCACTGTCGGTAAACTGTAGTTCAAAAAATCCTAACGGTTTACAATATTACCGACGAAACGAAGAGTAATCGTGGGTAAATATCTAACATTTTATCGACGATTTATGGTGTTCCGTTGGTAAATATAATATATTTTACCAACGTACTTTCTTTTCGTCGGTAAAGAAAAGAAAAAAAATTTATAAAAATATCTCGACATTTAATTTTATTTCATGATCTTGTGATTAATGCATAATTTCAACAGTTATGAATTATCTGTGCATAATATTTTGATTTGTTTATATATTTAATTTGTTCAAATAGAAAGTTGATTGATGATATAAAGTTAAAATTATCTTCATTGATAATAAAAACATTATAGTGTACATAATAAGTCTTTATAGTTGAAAGCAAATGAGTACAACAATCCTAATCTCCTGGTAACCGCGGATGCTCTGAGGTCCTACCCCTCGTCTTCAACTCATCCACCTCATGTCTCAGCTGAGCTATGTAGTCCATCAATGTGTCCACTCTGGTTCGAAGTTGATTGACTTCATTGGTTTGTGACCGTCTACTAGATGCTGCTGTATTGGACATTGAGGATTGCAAAAAACATGTGCTCGCAAATGAACCTAGCCCAAAGATCATTCCACGACTGTCCCTACCACCTACTGCATTAAGATACGTCTGACTCTGATCAACAACTTGATAGTCTTGAGACTGTCGCTGAATGCTTTCTTATATTTGGTCATATTAGGAAGTAATGTTTATATTAGTAAGTGATAATTATTAAGAATTAATATTAAACCATAAATTACACATATATTCAGTTCTCTACATCAGCTATTGACGAATGTCACACCGTTATGCTTCTTAGTATGAGTGTGTAAAATTAGCTGAGTAGGTGTAGGCCTCATGCCCATAAACTTTTCCTGTATATTTAACCTAAAATGTTATATGTGAACTATAATTTATAAAAATTTCGGTAGAGTTTCCTCTATCTTTATAATATTTACCCCCTATTGGACAAATAAAATAACTCAAGACAGCCATATATGACACTAAATATTTATACCATTATCATAATTCATAATACATATATTTTCATTCAACATTCACACTTCAATTTAAATTGAAATACAGTAAAGTAAAACAATTATAATATAAGTGTAAAGTTTAGATACTTATAAGTCTCTCTGTATGCTCGTGGTTGGTAATTGATATTCCCGTACTCTCCTCTGGTCCTCCACGTTTGTTGGTCGAGTTACACTCTGACTTGAACATTGCCTCTGGTGATGTCCAATACTCCTGCCAACTCCTTTGTTTGCTTTATCTAACTTTTTCAACAGCTTTAAGAGAAGTGCGATGCTTAGGTGTAGGAATTCGGTCTATTTTGATAAAAATAGAAATTTAATATCATAATTTAGTGAGAAGCTTAATGAAATAACTTTAAATTGCCTTAACTCAAAATACAAATATGTATACATTGGTGAGAGCCTTAGAGACTTGGCAACATTACTTATGCACTAAGGAGTTTTGATACATATGGATTATGAGTTTTTGAAATAAAGCCAAGGTCAAATTAAGCTGAGTAAGAAACATACCAACTGTATAAAGTTTATTGAGACTTTTCTAGCTTATATGTTAAAAGTAAAAGTAGGTTAAGGAGAATATAGTAGTTAATACATTTTCTAGGATACATGCATTATTGAGTATTATGCATACTAAATTATGGGTTCTGAGTTTATTAGAGATGTATATACTGATGATCATGATTTTGATAATATGTTTAAAGCATTTGTGAATTGTGTATTTGGAAAGTTTTATAGGTATGAATGGTTCTTATTTATATAGACTATCCTTAGGTTTTTTATCACTTCCCCTAAATTTGATTGATAGAGACTTTATTATTAAAATCAATTTTCAATCATCGTTGTTATTAAGGTTGAGAGTGACGAGCAAGGATGGATCATTTCCTAATAAAATGGCTTAAGAAAAGAACTTTATAAAATAATAAAATATATTAGAATCCAAGAAAGGAGTCAAATTATAATAGGCCACCTAAAATGTTTAAAAAAATCTCTCAAGCTTTTATCGCCTTTAAAGCATGAAGCCTAAATGTCTAAATTTAGAAAACTTATCGTGTCTTGTTCCATATATATGCATGTTTTTTTCTACTAAATTATCAAGTATTTTATGACTAATTTCATTTTTCATATTGGTTTGTTTTGTTTGAGATTATTTCATTCAGGTTTATTTTTAGTTATCTTTGATAATTAAACAAAAATGAATTTCATTATATTTCATTCATTAAATTATCACTTCATACTTGTTCTTTCTTTTTAAGCTTTATGATACAACTTTAGGTATCTTTGTCATTTCTTAAAGCCTAATATAAAACTAAAAAATTTAAGACATTTTCACTTTTAATTTTTTAACTTGTTAACACACTTATAATGTCACTTATTTTAAACTCTCAAATTTACAAAAGCTTTAAAGACCTTAGTAACCACTTAGATAGGTGAAATATAGTGTTTAACATTTTTCAGGTTATACACAAGCATCAAATGTTACATAAGCTAAAAATCTTGATAAGATAGTAAATTTAAACAAATAAAGTTCATCTTTACACAAATAAATTTTTGCAAACAAGAGGCATTTCATCAAATACCTTATAGGCATCAAACAATTATCCCAACATCACAAACAAATTCACAAAAATTTTCTTCTATCGCTAACATTTCTACCTTAATGTTCTTATCCATTCACAAAACATCAAAACATACAAAATAAATCAGAGACATAAACAAATCAAATAAACACAAACATCCACGGTGAACATGTATACCTCTGCGAAAATGCAACAATAGTCAGAGAAGAGGATGAGTTTCGGACGCAGCACGGTATGACCACAACATCGACGACACATGACGACCGAGAGAGCAGAAATCTCCGGAGGAGAAGAGGCAGCAGGGAGGAAGAAGAAAGAAGGAGCGACGGTTGGGGGGAGGGACGTTCGGGTGTCTTTTAACATTAAGAAAACAACATCGTTTGGTGTTAAACCAAACGACGTCATTTTCTTTAAGTCAATAATGTTAAAAGAGACCCGAACGATGATGATGTATAGGTTTAAATTTTACTGACAGAATTTCCAGCGGCAAAATCAAATTTGAAAAACCCAAAGGGGTAATCGTTTCGCATACTTTCTGATTTGTTTCTAGCAAACAAAAAAATCAGAAAAATTAAAAGAACTAGAAATAAATCATCACCGGAATTTGTTAACGTAGTTCGGCACATCTTGTCTATGTCTGCAGGGCCGTCACCCAGCTTAATAACTTTTACCGAAGTATAATAGATTTATCCAAGGCTTTACCAAGCTGACACTACTCAACCCTTGATACTATCTGTCAACCTCACTTCCTGTGAAAGAATTTCATACCTAATAGTACGACCGCCTTGTACGAATTTCAACAGAATATTTTCTCAACACTCTTTTTAATTAAAAGACAATAAAAATAATTCAAATACTTAATCAACTAAGAACTGAATGGCAATATACTTGAGATAAAAGAAAAGAACAACTTCCTGCAAAGTTCAGCTGTATTGAACACAAATCTGGAAGTCGTCGCAACAATAATGAGATGATTCACACAGAACTCATAATCAAGTCACAAAAACTTCTGCAGAAATCACAGCTGCAAAAATACCCAATCAATGACAACATATCAAAGAAAACGCAGCACAAAACTATTCAACCCAAGTGACATGATCCATAGAAATTCTCTAGCACAAAGATAACCAGCTGAGTCTAGCAATTTCCAAAAGAAAATTACAGCTGCACTCACAAACCCGTTAACCACGCATAATCATGAAAAGTACAGCACACATACTCAACTTGGATTGTGTAAAAAAACCCCAATAGTGAACCACACATCATATGTTACATTATCCACACAAGAATCAAGAGAACCTCATATGTCTTTTACGCACAATCAAGAAGGACAAGTCTTGATTCAACAAACAATTAAACTACCACCGTATATATCCAACCAAAAAGAGTAAATGCACCTGTAGCTATATATAGGAGAGATGCTCAATTAATGCCCATATAAAGATAACTAGCAAGGGACGTAGAGAGATAGATGTCTTCTGGGCCCACCTAAGACATTAAAAAACTCAAGCTCCAATCTTTTCAGTCCTGCAAAGTTCACCGAAAAATTCTCCAAATACCAATTCAAAAAATATGATATTAGCTGTTTAAAATTCCTCCTTTACCAACATGATATATCACACCTCTACTCAAGATAGACTTCAAACCAAGATAGGCTCAAGATAGATTTCAAACCAAGATAGCATTCTTTTTCAACTAGAATATTATCCCCAATAACTTTTGAATCCAAGTCATTATCCAATTAATAACTTATATATCCAATTAATGAATAATGCCAAAACTAATTATTTAAATATATAACATATATCCTAACAAAATCTATCATCATCCTGCGAACAATTCCCACCTTATTTGCCGACAAGTAATTTTTTCTCGTTAAATTCCGTCGCAAAATGATTTACTCCCGTATTTAGCGACAGATATTACTACCACCGGTGAACGACATTTTTCACGTCAGCTTTGCCGATGGCAAAATAAAAATCATTGGTAATTACCAATGATTTGTACTCCGTCGTTAATTTTCCATCGCCAATGCCTTATTTTCTTGTAGTGATCTCACAATGTCCTACAAATGCACAACGACATCATCCACACATGTCCTTTTCAAAATGGACTTCTTTCACACTTAAACAATTATTCAAACATTTAATTCAAATAATAAGTACCACTTTGTTACACCTCATGTTAATCTAAATTTTAAGACGTGCATTATCTTGGAGATCTGATAATCAAAAATGTTAAAATTAAATAATAAGATATATAATAAATATCTTAACATACTGTATAAGAAAGAATATTACAATTTACCCTCATTTATATGAATTATTTTTTTGATCATTTTGTACTCATTGATGTTATGAAAAAAACTTTATTTATGAAATTATATTTGGACATTCATTATTCTAGATATTAAATTGAGGGCATCCAGATTTACTTGAACTTGTGATAGAGAGATCCTAGTAATTGTGGAGTTTTGAATGATTTAAACGAATACAGCAACCAATTATTGAAAGCTAGCTAAGTACAAAAGGGTCGGTGGTTTTAAATGACGAAATCATATGTATGTATGCGCGCATGTGATGATGCAAAATGAAAACTTTGATGTGTATGTTATAGGCTCGAGAAGATAGATTCATCACACTGAAATATATGTGAAGAAAGCAGCACAAGTCTTATCTAATTCTAGAACGTGGTTTTCCACTATATAATGTTGGCCAAAAGTCGGTACATTAATGCGTACTGTTGTAACTAAAAGCAAATGTGCCATTCAAATCACTAGACATAAAGGCAAACATGGGATCTAGTTGGTATTCCCATGTGTTTGCCACCAATGTCTCTTCTCGGTCCCTCTACCTAATTCCTATTCCTCTCCTCTTTGTGTCGATTTTAGTTGTATGTTTCTTCGCCATCTTGTCCTCTTCTTATGCACGAGCTGCTCCTGTCCTAAGTTTGTATAATAATTTCATACATCAGTACTTAACAAGATCGAATTATACTAAAAATACAACACTTGTGTATCCAAATTGATTTAAGGAGAAGGTCTAAGACGCATGCAATTGTATTTTAGCATATAATTAATCTTGTGTCTTGGAAAGACAAAAGGATAATGTCACGCATGTAATTTGATACGAACATGTCCTAGGGAGTTTGATAAGCCTGAAACTTGAACTACAGGTGTTTTAGGATTGTTTTCTCATGGCTGGAAAAATCACTAACGAGTACAAAAAAGAACTATAGGGTTCTCTTATTTGTTGATTTTATTATATACCCAAAAATAGTGTGAAAGCTAAAAAAAAATATAAATTATATGGTTGAAAGAATACTTAAAAGCATCTTTTAATAAGAGAACCATATATTCTATTTGGCATTATATGATATGTTAAATTTGGTAATATCCTTAATTGATTAAATCATAGATGGATATAACTAGTATTATAAACTAAGGGTACGTATTATTAGACCTTCTTATCTCATATAATAACGGGATTCATATTAGACATTGTTATTTATGTAGAACAAATAAACTGATGGTTTTGCAGGCCGCCCACTAAACAATCTTAAATTCTAAAATTCATTGGCTAAACTAAATGAGTTGTTTATTTATTTTTATCTCTTTGTTTTATCTATTTATTTTCTTGTTCCTCTGAGCAGTTATGCCGTCAATAGCCAGGTTGGTGGATAATACTTTTCCAAAGCTGAGGGATATGACTTGTTTCTGTTCCACTGCACCAGAGATCAATTAGAAGATTTAAAGGCAAAAGATGAAGGAAAAGAGTGGTTATAGTTAACCTTCCCTGTTAATTAATCTTTTTCCCCAAATTACATGGAAGCTCCAACTTTGCATTAGGGATTGAAGAAATTAAATTAAGGGATCTATTCTTGGATGGCATGTTTCTAGGTACTTATATCTTAATATAAAAATGCTTGGAAAGTACAAGTAAGTGGCATAGAAAAGTTCAGGTTTAATTTTAGGTCATTCATCTATAACTCTAATTCTTCTTATTACAGAATGCCCACTATTCCACTAGGGGTTGAGGGGAATGATACTAAGGAAGCAAAACCAAAAAGGAAATGGGATGGAGAGGTACTGGAAAAGAGGCACAAGTGCAAACACCTTCAAACAAATACAATTATCTAAAAGCAAGCAGAAAAGGAACACAAACTCCCAAGCATAAACAAAAGTTGGAGACGAGATAAGCTCCATATTTGCATGAATGATGAGATAAGATTTTGAAGTATACTCCACAAGCTTGTGAATAAATTTGTAAATGCTAAGCCTTCTCCTCGATGTGTAGATTAATCCACAGATGCTGTCTTTTTAGGGTTTCCATGCTGATGCCCATACCACAGGTTCCTCCTTCCATGTTAAGTAAACTCCTGATTCATTTCCTTGAGGAAGCACAAGTGACCATCCGGCCTTGTACCTTTTAAGCAATGCCTTGACATCATCAACAACATCGTCGCTAAAACTAACCGGATAGAAGGCCGTCCGGAGTCTCTCCAACCATTGGCTTCCCCTCTCCCTTCTCTCACACTCTCCACCTCCATTTTCCTCATCACAAGCCAAAACCCTAACCATACTTCTTGAGCACTCCCTCTCCAACATCAACCTTTCATTACTTGTTGGCACAAAGCTTTCCTCTAGCATCTCAAAATACAGTGTGTAGTATCGAAGACACTCTTCAAAGCACTGGATAAAGTCGTATCTAGAGCTGGTGAAATCAGCTTCTTCCTCAACAACAGTCACAACCCGAGGAGTGAGTGATTGAAACATTCGGATCACTTGACTTCTTTCATCTACTTCAACTCTTCTCAACGCCCCTATACAATTAATTGCAATAGCTTCATCTTCTTGAACACCTAGCCCTTCCTTTGTAAGTTCTCCTAGATTGTTTAGTCCACTTATAACATTGAATTCAAAGGGAACTCCCATTAGTCTAGCAAACTTTTCCATTCTTTGGCCTATTTCCTTCATGACTGATCTTACGAGGCTAGCTGTTACTACAACAGTGAGCTTCAAGTGCGGCGTCTCATCGTTTCTGGTGGCTAAAGCTTCTAGTAGAGTAGGCCACTGGGTGCAAAGGGTATTGCTAATATCGATTATGTGAAGTTTGCTTTCGCCATCTAAAGCCTCCAAGATGGCACCATTTGATGCTACATGACCAAAAGTTGTCCATGGACTTACCTCCTGGAATTTCAGTATCAACTTTCTCGCTGAGTCAAAGGAGTGACTCTTCTCAGCTACTGTATTTAAGGTTCTGAAGCAACGTTGGCCGGATTCGGTCGCTTTACAAAAGAGAGCTTGCAAGAAATAAGATGCCAATTTTTGGTCACAATCTCCATAAGGGGACGCAAGCTCATTCAACATCCATAGAAGGTGGTGGATTTTGGTGGAGTCCTTCTCGGATATGGCTCTTGCACACTCCCTAAGAAGCTTTCCTGCCCATTTGTTACTCGAATCGCTTGGCTCGCCTGAATCCGACGAACGGCTGGTCGATGTATGGCTGTTCTGAAGCTGATTACTGTTGTTGTTGCTATAGTTTTGCATGTCTAGAACTGCTGCCTGATCATGGCTCTGCTGGTGGGAAAGGAAAAAGCGTGTGTGCGTGTCTTTGAGGGTAAAGAGCGATATGTCCATGTGCGATAAGGAAAGCTTTTCTTCGACTCTAGAGTCTAGACAGGAGCCTCAGTACAATTTGATCTCATTTGAGCTTGGAAATGGTCAAGTACAAAGCTATATGATATAGAAGGGCCTTTAATTAATATATTGTTGTGGGTGGTCACTTTCATGACATTTTGTTATTCATTTGATATCCAGTATTTAAAAGCAAACTCTCTATGGTAGCAAATATATATAGTTAATTAGTTACACCCTTCCTATGCAACTTCTCCAACATCGTAACATAGGAATTCCACAAAAAAAAAAAAAAAGCCCGGACTGCAGTTGTCTTTCCTTTGTATATAACACAATAAATGGGTATATACTATATTTATCTAGTTGTGTAAAGGCTGGGACAGTGGCACAATTACATTCCAAAAGATTTTGACTCTAACAGTGCTTGGAACAAGATCACAACTTGCAAGAGTCCTAAGTAAGTAAGGATTGTAGAATAGCATTGGCTAATTACATTATTGATAGTTTCTTTTTATATAGATGTATGCATGATTCACATTAAATAACTCTATAATCTCTTTTTCATAAGAAGTTAAAGGCACAGAAAAAAGATAGTTCTCCATAAGAGACATTTACTCTCATATATGGTCTAAAATCACTAGGACTGGGATCTAAATCAATAGGACTGGGATCTCT
Source organism: Erythroxylum plowmanianum (assembly GCA_025531925.1). Taxonomy (NCBI): domain Eukaryota; kingdom Viridiplantae; phylum Streptophyta; class Magnoliopsida; order Malpighiales; family Erythroxylaceae; genus Erythroxylum; species Erythroxylum plowmanianum. The sequence goes on from JANVCQ010000005.1 coordinate 8,521,066, forward strand.
AGGCACCTGCATATCAGCTTGAGCATACGGCTCAGTTTCTGATAGTTAACCATCAGCGTCAAAGGCCCTCCTGAAAGCACTTTGCAGCACAACCTCAACGAGAGACTTGCTGGAGATAAACCCTTTCGCAGTTAATCATGAGTAACTTGAACTGTCCAGACATAAGTGTTCCAAGCTGGTATTACAAGCTGTCAGGGTACATTCTTGATATGAATCCATTTCAGGAGGGATTAAATCCTCGCTAATTGATTCAAGTACAAAAAAGAAAGACAACAGGTTCATTTCTTAGTTTGAAAAAGTTTTTTTTTTCTGTAGTTTTTATTGATCATTGGTTTTTCCGATGTACAGCCACTTGACAGTAATGCACTTAGACCAGGCATAGGAGTAACTACATTAGTTTTTGCAAAAAGCCATGGTTACATAGTAAACTTGTCTGATAACTTAATGAAAGGTGAACATAGTGTCTCTTGTACCATTGTGATCTCACAAAGCATGGAATTTCTCAATGCACCCAAAACATATGACAGGGCAGCAACCATTAAAAACCATATTTAAATAGCACTAAAATTAGAAAACTATTAGGTCCATGCCATTGCAGTAGTTATGGAAAGGAATCAAACATATATTCCCAGAAAATTATATAATACTCCAAAGGAATCAGCATGGCTCAATAGCAACTGAGAGAAGTTAAGGGGAAAAAATAACGCAAAATACATTCACTAGTAATTGTTCGAGCACTACCAAGAAGATGATGATACAAGCAATACAAAGCTTGAAATAGATTAATACCCTTGGCCATCCCTTTAATCTGATACGATCTTTACCTCCATAAGCTTTTGTCAACTTTAGTAGTCACCAGAGTCATTGCAGATAATTCCTTGTACCTAGCTCCTATAAAATGAATCCATTCACCGCTAGAGTTCATCTTAACTAATTACTTGTTCAAATGGCAAAAAGAAAAAGAAAAAGAAAAAGAAAGGTTACTGAAACTCGTAGGTTAATAAGGAATGCTTTTAGTTTACTTTTGAGTTTATAAGTAACAAGTACAGATGAAAGCTACCAAGCATATATAAAGAAAAAATCAATTAAACTTGATCAGGCAATGAACTCGGTCGTCATTGGTTTCTAATATTCAATGGATGATCACCGCCAGCAGTTGTTTTTTTAATTAGATTATTATCTGTTTGTGGTCAGGAGCAGATTCAAATTTAGCATCTCTCTTTTTCTCTGCGCTTCATCATGTTACCAATGTCAAGTCAATCCTTGTCAAATTTGTTATTTAAACTCATGGCTTATTAAAGCCATAGACAATAGTCCAAGCTTATTATATAGTTCCAATGGAAACTTACTGTCTGTTGCAAGAACAGGATAAAGAGAAACAAGCACTTTAAAAAGTGGCTAGAAAGGACTTGTCAGTAATGGTTGGTTTTGCCCAATAAGAGCTGCTTGTTGAACTTCTCTAAAAGATGTCAAGCTCATGCTTTTACTTTACAAAGAAAAGCAGAAAAAGGGAAAGGAGAAAGAACAAAAGGAAGAAGGCCATTTTAGATGGTGACTTGAGTTGGAAAACTCAAGAAAGAAAGCAAAGGGAAAAGAAGAGAAACAGAAAAGTCACCTTACCATAAAAACACATTTGCAGATACTTCGAAAGTCGAGTACCATTATGTCTCAATAATTATCTCGTAAACGATCCAATTATTCTCGTACAGTTCTTTCTAAGTCGTCTTATTATTAACAAATATGTTTGAATGGTGTCATCTAGTGAGCAACTTTTATCACTTACTCTAAACTCTCCCCTCAAATATTACTGTTTAAATAATTATAGTTCTGAGACATCTAACATAATCTATATTTGTGGTGCAGACTAGCTGATAAAGATGCGTTTTATACAACTCAAAATCATAACCCATATAGAAAACATATTGGAGAGACTGAAAAGGAAAGGAAAGAAAAGAGATAAAAGATAACACCAAAACTAATGACATCTATTGTAGTTTATTCCACACTGATGATTAGACAAGAAGACAAGTTTGAGGGCTCCTGTTTAACCATCCAATCATTGGAGAAAGTCTTAAGCGGCTTCATCTCACCTTTTTTTATATAAAATTCCTTGTTAAATTTTTATTTTTTGGTTCTTACTAAATAATATATAGCCTTTGTTGGGGGTGTTTTCCATTCATTGTGATCGAAGATTTTGTGCCCTACCTTGTTTGCATGTACTTCCAAAACATCTCATTTTGCCTATATGTATAAGAAGCATTCATAGAGGAAGAACAAAGCTTCCACAGGGCATATTATGGAATGCTTTACGTGTGTTTTGCAGTGTAGTTATTCCAACTTTTGCCATGACCTCTGTTAAATCCAAAGGATGTAATGGGTTCGCAAACTTATAGATTTTTCCCAGTCGTTTCTAACACAAGTAAAATAAAAAAGATTAAATGCAACATAATAAATCAATACCAAAAATTGTTAACACAATTTGGTATACTTTGTTTATGTCTACGAGGTCCTCACCTAATTTAATATTTTCACCAAAAGACAACGATAGTTTTATACAAGGTTTTATTAAGCTAACACCACTCAACCCTAGATACTATCCCTCGTCCTCACTACTTGTGAAAGTAATCCACATTCAATAACATGATCGACTCGCGTTAATCTCAATAGAAGATTTTTCTTAACAATCTTTTAACAAAAAAATAGTAAATAAATAACTCAAGTGATCAAATAATTAATAACAAAAATAGAAAATACTTGAGATATAAAAAAAAATAATTTTGGTTGGTTCAGCTCCACTATAATTGATATGAAAATTGTCACCACAAACTATAGGTTGATTCATGCAATATCCAATACTAACTCACAGTTGCAGTAGGAGGACATCAAGCATGATAGACCAAGCAAATAAGACTTCACACAAAAATCCAGTAGAACCTTTACCACGATTAACCTTGGCAGAAGACACACAATATGCAAAACAACCTAGCTGTGGCCTCACACCAAAAGATCAACACCCAGTCATGAACATTCCAAGATGTTGCACCCACAAGAACCAATCGACCAACGCTGCAGTATCAAGATGCCGCACCCACTACGAAATCAATTAACAAATGTTACAACCCAAGATGAAATTATACCAACGTAAAGATCAGCACATCAATCCTTTCATGCACTTTTTGATCACCAATATCGAAAAACCCACAGCCTCAACTCACACGCCCCATATAACCAACCAAAAACCATGCAAAGGAGTCACACACGCTCCTAATCTACAGTTGCCTCACAATGTCCTACAACCCACAACAACTTGATCACCCACACTCCTATTCAAGATAGACTTCTTTCACACTTGAACCATTATCTAAAAATCCAATTCAAATAAGAAGTATTACTTGGTTACACCTCATCTTAATTTGAATTTTAAAACTTTCGTTATCTTGAAGATCCATTAATCAAAAATTTCAATATTAAATAATGAGATATATAACAATATTTTAACAATCTTCTCCATTTTTTGCATTTTTATCAAAAATAAGAAACTTCTCCTAAATAACATAATCAGACATATAAATATTGAAGTCACAATACTGTCCCTCAATCTAGGTCTAAGCATAGACAAAAGTACCCAACATTCACACACAGCTCAAAATAACCAAATACAAACCTAAGTCATATCCCCTTTTGGGACAAAGGATGCCAAAAAGAAAAGTTAAAAGGCATTGGAGAATTGAAGAACCCACTACTTCAGTTGACGAAGAACATCGAATCATACTTGAAATATGTCTTCAATCCACTCAATTTCAGTAAACAAAGTGGCATGAGGATTGATAAAGGAAGTCCCTGAGGAATATGAATGTAGCGCCCCCTTACCGTAGGGTACATATCGGAACGCCCAAGGGTCGCTCCGACACGCATCCCACGATGAAGGTGCACCACCAGAAAAATTTCGATAATAATCCATATGGCATCGCAGTAATTAAATCATAACATATATCAGAAATCAGTAATTAACATCCAAAATAACGATCTGTTACAGTCATCCAATGTCAGAATAGACAAATCTATCAGTCTCCTATACAAAACCAAAAAGGAAACTGATACAAGCATCTATCCTAAGTCATCCTCAAAAGCTAACCCCGCTGACCGACCTGTGTGCCATCGA
>JANVCQ010000005.1:8534194-8547772 GCA_025531925.1 Erythroxylum plowmanianum
GTCTCATACAAATGGCATATGCATCAAATAAATGTCTAAATGAACTGAATGTGAAATTTGAATTCTGTATGATATATTTGTATGTGTTACGTGACTGGGTGAGCCATCGAGGATGGTCACTCATTGAGTTCGTAAAATTCATCCAAAATTTGCAAATATTTTTCAGGATTTGAAGAATATCCCGTTAGGCCAACGGGAGTATGCATACGGCTTTCAAGTGAAGAATAGAGGCCGGGATCAGTTCGCGTCTGCATTAGTGTTTCCTTATTTCTGTATAAAATTGTGTATTATGAACTTTTATACAAATGACTATGTCAATTGTAAAGTCAAATTGACTTAAGTGCTTTGTATTTGTGAAAGGGCCCAAGTGGCCACTGAACTTATTATTGACTTTAAGCAATGATTGACTTCCGCATAGTGTGTGTGTATGATTTCAAAAAAAAATTCACTGACTTTTAAATGATTAAGTGCATTAGCACATCACCCTCACGGGGTACAGACTCAGATGTTACCATCGATATCGGGTTCGGGCCTTGCGGGAGTGGAGTGCTACACAAATGGAGTTACGGAAGCAGAATGTGAAGGATGTGGTTGGTGCAATCATGGCTGTCGATGCCTTGGTAGATTTTCGACTGGTAAAAGACTCTAAGGTGAGCTCCTCGAATTCTTCTAAGGGCAAAGGCCATGCCGAACAGGAGGATAGAAGGGAAGAAGAAGAAGGATTTCAAAAAGGGAGACTTCAATGGCAAGGGCAAGCAGAATGGTGACTTAAAGAATGGGGAGACATCCTCGAAGAAGGGAAAAATTGCTTGTTACTTGTGCAGCGGTCCACACTTTGATAGAGAGTGTCTGAGGAAGGAGAAGTTGAATGCCCTGATTGTCGAAGAAGATAGTGAATCTTCGGAAGATGTGGCGCTGAACCCGATAACTTTGTTTAATGCGATTAATACTAAGTCAATTCCCTTTGATAGATTGATTTATGTGGGTATACAGGTTGGAGAGAAAGACATAACCGCGATGGTGGATACTGATGTAACCTACAGTTTCTTAGGAGAAAAGATGGTTCGGAAGTTGCGCGTGAGGGTGTCCAAGGCTCCGATGAAGATCAAAACCCCTGCGGGGAAGGCACAAGCAGTTGCGAGAATTGTTCAAAACGCTCCAATCAGTATTGGAAGTTGGTATGCCAAGATGAATTTCATCATCATACCATTGGAGGATTTTGAGATGATATTGGGGGTCGATTTCCTTAAAACGACAAAGGTAGCGCTGTACCCAAGTTTGAGAGGTATGATGCTGATGAATGAACAAAATTCCTTTTATGTGAATTGTTGTAGGTTCGGTGGAGGAACGATAAATACTACGACATTGGTAAGACATGTTTCGACTATGAGTATCGAGAACGGGTTGAAGAAAGGTATGGAGACCTATCTCGCTGCTATGTGAGAGATCAGTGAAGATCACGTGGTAGAAGTCCTTAATGAGATTGCAAGTCTATTGAGGGAGTTTCAGGAGGTGATGCCGACAGAGTTTCCAAAAACTCTCCCCCTTCATCGTGAGGTAGATCACAGGATCGAGTTGATTCCTAGAGTGATCTGTGCCCGATGGAATTGGCGGAACTTCGGAAACAACTTGGTGAGTTGTTAGAGGTAGGGTTCATCCAACCATCAAAGGCTCTGTATAGTGCCCCGGTATTGTTTCAGAAGAAACAATATGGTACATTGAGGATGTGTATAGACTATTGAGCATTAAATAAGGTAACGATAAAGAACAAGTATCTGGTACCTTTGATTCAAGATTTGATGGATAGGTTATCAAGGACTGATGTGTTCACGAAGTTGGATCTTCGAAGTGGGCATTGACAAGTGCAGATAGCCAAGGGCAATGAGCAAAAAACAATGCGCGTAATATGGTATGGATCCTACAAATTTTTAGTTATGCCATTTGGATTAATTAACACCCCTGCGACATTTTGCAACCTAATGAACGACGTGTTGTACGACTTTCTGGATGAGTTCATTGTGGTCTATCTAGAGACATTGTGGTGTATAGCGTGAACATGTGGAATACTTTAGGCGAGTATTCGAAAGACTAAAGTAGCACAAACTCTATATGAAGATGGAGAAATGTGAGTTCACCTAGTTTGAGATCAGATTCTTGGGTCACATGATGAGTAAAGGTCAGGTCAGGATAGATCCGAATAAAGTGCAGGCAATAGTTGAGTGGCAGGCTCCTACGACAGTATGAGAATTACGGAGTTTTCTCGACCTGGCAAACTACTATAGGCAGTTCATAATAGGATACTCCAAAAAAGTGGTGTCATTAATGGACTTGTTGAAGAAGAAACAAAAGTGGTATTGGTTGAGTGCACGTGAGGAGGCATTAGAAAAACTTAAAGCTGCGATCTCAACCGAACCGGTGTTGAAATTGCCTAAGTTTGATCTTCCATTTCAAGCACATACTGATGCTTCGAACAAAGCCATTGGTGGAGTCCTTGTACAGGAGGGTCATGCGGTTGCATCTGAGAGCCGAAAGCTCAATGGTGCAGAGCAACAATACTCAATGCACGAGAAGGAGATGCTTGCAGTGGTGCATTGTCTAAAGATGTGGCGAGTACATTTGTTGGGAACCAGGTTCGTTGTTTGGACAGACAATGTTGCTAACACATTTTTAAGGACCCAGAAAAAGTTGTCTGCAAAACAAGCCTAATGGTAGGAGTTCCTTGCTGAATATGACTTCGTGTGGGGGCATAAACCGGGGAGGCATAATAACGTGGCAGATGCCTTAAGTAGGAAGGAGGTATTTACGACCCTTTATTTGATCACAAGGGTGGAGTCCAACCTGTTAGAGCAGATCAAGGCGACAGCTCCACTAGACATCATGTACTGTAAGTTAATTACTCAAGTAAAGGAGGGTGTTGTACGCAGGTTTTGGCTCAACAATGATGGGCTGTTGATGACTAAAAGTAGTCAAGTTTACATGCTGAGCTTTGGTAGATTGTGGAAACAATTGTTGAAGGAGACGCATGACTCGTAGTGGGCTGGTCACCTAAGAGTCCAACGGATGCTAGCGCTCCTATCGCATTCCTACTTTTGGTCGAAGATGGAGGATGGCGTGCAATGTTACGTCAGGACGTGCCTTGTGTGTCAGTTAAATAAACCGGAGAGGAAGAAGGAAGCTAGTTTGCTACAACTTTTATCCATCTCCGAGAGACCATGGATGTCGGTCTCAATGAATTTCATTAGTGGGTTTCCAAAGGTAGATAACATAGCGTCAATCATGATGGTGGTTGATAGATTCTCCAAGTATGCGATCTTTGTGCCAACTCTTATAACTTGTCCCTTAGATATTACGACCGAGTTATTCTATAAAGTGGTCAAGTATTTCAGAGTACCAGTAGATATTGTGAGTGACCGAGATGCTAGATTTACAGGCCGATTCTGGATGTCTTTTTTTAACTTGATGGGTTGTGATTTAAAGTTTTCAATGACAAATCACCCATAAACGGATGGCAAAACCGAACGAATCAACGGTTTGTTAAAGGAGTATCTTCGGCATTAAGTAAATGCCAGTCAGCGTAATTGGTTAAATTTACTTGATACTGCACAGTTCTGTTATAACTTGCACAGATCTTCGACTATGGAGAAAAATCCCTTTGAGATTGTGTTGGGACAACAGCCTCTTACTCCACTAGAGATTGCTCAACAAAAGACAGGTGGCAAATGTCTTGCTGCGCATAAGTTTGCGATGGAGAAGTAAGAGTTGTTGGATGAGGCGAGGGACAGTCTTCGTAAAGCTTTTCGACAGATGAAGAAACAAGTGGATCTTTGGAGGAGATCCTTGAAACTTGACATGGGAGATAAGGTTTTGTTGAAGCTGACCCCGCATATTTGGAAGAAATTCTCGAGCAAGCAAGTTCATAGGAGATTGGTGTCGAAATACGATGGATTGTTTGAAGTGCTACAAAAAGTGGAGAACGTGGCGTACTGATTGAAGTTATCCGAGCAGTTAAAGGTACACCCTACTTTTTATGTTAATTTTCTCAAACCTTACTATGAGGATACATCAGATCTGAATAGGAGTCAGGTGAAGCGAGCACCATCGGTTATGAGAAAACAGTTCGAGAATCAAGTGAAGAAGTTCCTAGATCATCGGACCATGGGTCAACATAAGAAGAACCGACGGATCGAGTTCTTAATCCAGTAGAAGGGTAAACCTGTCGCGGAAGCTACATGGGAAAAAGATACGACCTTGTGGCAGTTCAAGGATCAGTTGAATGCCTACCTTCAGACTAATTCGACGAGGGCATTGAATCCATCTGATGGGGGTGGTTCGTTAGACTCTTAAGTTTCAGAGCACTTCTCAACGATCTTCATGGGGAGCCTTAGGAGGAAGGTTAGCTGGATTCATGTATGAGGGAGGCATGCGAAAACACTAAGGCAAATGTAGACAAGTAGGATCGGACTTGGTGCGAATTTTGGTAAAGCCTCGGACCTTGTGGAGATTAACTCGATCCAGGTTAAGGTCTTGACGAACTAAGGACTTAGCCCATGCTCAGATGAATGGACCACAACTAATGGACTTGTTGTGGGAAGCATTGGATCAGGCTAGTGTGCTAGTGGGCTTCGACGAGAACACATTGCATCATTAGCGGATAAAGATCGTGGAGAGATCTTGGATGATGTGGCGATGACTGGGAGTTAGAGTTGTAGTGAAACTCAACATTTGAAGATAGTGGAGATCTTCGCGGATAAGGATGTTAGAGTTTTAGATAAATATAAACTCTATCTTGTTGTTATCTTATCTTATTTTGTCTTATCTTATCAGTTAAAGTCCTATTTAGACGGGGTATCGTCTAATTGATTCACGTGATATAATCTGATAAGGATAGACGTGATCTTAGCACGATCTTAGATAGTTCGGATTTAGTGGGAATCCTCCAAGTTAGGATGCTTATATATAGCTCATTTGAGCTTGGCTCTTCTCTTTCAATCAGAAAGAGCATTCTCTGTATTCTTTTGAGGGAAAGTATATAAAGTTGGTTTTATACCATATCTCTGTGTGTCCTTGTTGCCTTTATTCTTATTGCTCTTATAAGTATCGTTTCTTCGAGTGTCTGCGATGTAAACACTTCGAGGGTGGAGAAAGGTTGAGTCTTGCTTTAACGGATCTAAGTGAAGCTGCCGTGCAAAGGGTGTAAGCGAGAAACTTCGGGTGAAAGTTTGAGTTCCAAGATTACCTTTGTAATACATTGCTTCGGTAACAGCTTAACATATAAACTGCAAGGAGGAGACCTGAGAAAAGACGAATCATTTGGGCCTTTTTTAAGGAGGTTGGAGGCAAGTCCATGGAGAGGCGGGGATCAAATTCCAGGATCTGTGATGGGAGTCCATGTTAAGAAACCATTCAATTCGAAAGAGCGAATTTAAGTTGACAATTAAGGTTCATTAAATAGATCGTATATTATTTTATCAGTTAATAAATAAATAAACCTTATTTATTAGTGAAAAATGAAATCTTTTAGTAGAATGAGCCTGACATAAGGCAGCCAATGGCGCAGGTCCTTTCTCATTCCTGAACTGAATTATATTCAAGTAACATCAAGAAATGAATGGAGATGTATTACAAAAAACAGGAGTAAAATAAACCAAATAATGTTGACGTTTTATGATATTGCTTTAGAAATTGCACTGCAATGACGGGGTTGGTTCCCCCAGATTCTGTCTTCGTATTGAATCAAAGAACTAACTTTTCCGCTGCAAAGGTCACCAATCTTGTCTGGTTTCACCCCTCCCTTTCGTGTATAATCAAACTGAATTGTACGATTCTATTCGGTCATCTGTACACTGTTATGTCCGGAACTATGGTTCTCTGAATTCGATTCTGCTTGATGTTAGAACTTGAATTCTTTATCTTATGACCACGTGAGGAATTGCTTGCAAATCATCCTTCCAGTGCCAATCCAATACGAATCTTATAAATGGTTGCTAATTCCTGCCTGAATTATGCTTTCAAGCTTCTGTATGTTCCAATTCATTTGCTTTGTTGGAATGTGGTTTCAAAGGTCCATCTGAATAATGATGCTCTTGCTCATGATGAACTTGCACCGTCCAAATCACCACCAGTAACACCATGATAATTGCCAGACACAACATTGATGCCCATACAATGTGAGCGTTCCGCTTCAAAGGTCGGCAGTGCTTTGAGATGATCTCCAAAAAGGCATTCTTAATTGTCAGACATTGTACCAGGTTTTCCATTCCAGGATATGCATCTAACAGGTTCTGTAGAGATATTGCATAAGCTGTCAACGTCCTTGAGGTACTCGCAGGTATGAATTGTCCATTATCACATCCTCCATTGCTGGAATCTGAACAAGTAAGCTCCTTCAACACCTATTGAAAGGGAAGGCATAAGACGAGAGTTTGAGGACTTCACGCCCATTACTGGTAATGCAAAAAATTGACAGCAACGGAAATTGCAGAGATAGTTGCTGATGCATAAATGGGATTATACACTAATGTTCCTATCTTTAGTTGAAATACCTCTGGGATGTCTTTTATTCGGATTGTATTAGCAGGGCAATCATCAGGCTCATATTGGTTGTCTGGAGGTGCGGTGAAGGGATTGCAGATGGAAAAGAATGTGGTGGATGATCCTTGGATAGCTAATAAGTTTGCATTTATCTGCAGCAGCAGAGAGAAAATACTAGTCGCAGTCAATTCGAATTACGAAAGTCTTTCGCCAATTCTGTTATAAATAAGTCAAACATACCTGATTAACAAGGTTGTAAACCCCTGCCCCAGCATTAGACAAGACCGGTTGTGCTGAGAGCAGTTCATCGCAGGGAAGGATGGAGGTCAAGCTACTGTTGTATGGATTTTGTTCGAAGTTTTCAAGAGCTGTACATGTATCACTGGAGAAACTGCGAAAGTGCAGTTCTTGTTGGGAATCTTTGTAACTTTGTAGAAGAAATCAAGGAAATGAACTTAACACTTACTTATCTAGGAAGAAATATAACCCAAAAAAGAGCCAGCACAGAGCAGTAAGGAACCAACAAAGCACTATTATCCTGCAACATAAGGAAACAATAATAAATGTTGAAAGATAACTCAATGGACATGATAGTTTTCTGTCAAAGAATACTCTGGTAAGGCTAAATTTCAATGTTTAGGTTTCTTACAAACGAAGGGCTCTTCTTCTTGACCTCGAGATTCCAATGACTGCAGTAGAAAAAATCCAATATTCAATGAGAATTGCATCAAAAAATACAATATGACAAAATGTTGACTGAAAGTGAACTGTTTGGGTCTCAATAAGATGTTAGCTTCTGAAAATATTGTCATTGAACCGGAATGTGCCATTTATACTGTGAAAATAAATTCGAAACGTATTTTGTAGGCATAGAAAGGCAGACAGAAATGGAAAGGCACCTGAACCGGCAATCAAACCAACCAGGTTCCAGGCAATAATCACTTTGGTCGTTATGTACCTACCGTCATCAAAAATACACATGTTAGAAGCCTGAGTAGCAAAATGCATAGGACAAGTGGTAGATGGTTTTTGGAATTTCACCATGCTTGGGTTGAATGATTTCTGGACAATGTTTATATTCGAGAGATGGGTGACAGAAACTTACACTATCTTGAGACCCTCGTCAATCAAGCGACTATTGTTTTTAACTTGTCTATGTATGTTAGCAGCTTCAGCATCTAGCTTTTCGGATATAGATGTGAGGACATAAGATGCATCGCTAATACTTTTTCCTGATGCACCAAAATTTCCAATGATACTTTGGTTGGTCGATCCTAGATTGTCTCTTATTCCTTTCATTGCTTGAGTAGCATTGTAAATCGTTTCAGAAGCACCGTTTGCAGTGTCAATGATGATGTTGAGAACAGTTTTTGCTTGAGAATTGTACTTTGCATTCCCTCCAAGGGCCAGACCAGACGCAGTTCTGCACATAGTACTGACAAGTCAACTTTTTCCTTGTATAAACGTCTTCAGGATTCGAAATTGAACTTCAGGGACTTACATTGCCAGGATAGTGAATAACACAGAAAAGAAAATACGCCATATCCATATGTAACGCTGCTTAAAGCAGGGAGATGTATTTTTTAGCTGTCTATTCCTTCTGCTTTTGCAACAACATAGGATTGCTAGAAGAAAGCTTCCATATAATATGCCAATAAGAAGCCAGACAATCGCAATTGCATATCCAGAAATTCCTGTAAAAACAGTTGACTGCCAAATGAAAATATGTTATTTTCTCAAATGACGGGTTACCATTTGTATGCCGTTCTGTGGATCTCAGAAATAAAACATCGTACGAATCCTCTTACTAGACCCCCATTTGTATGCCTGAAATTAGTAAGCATGATCCTTGCAACATATTATTACAGTATTCTCATTAGCTAGTTAACACCAGTTAGTTTGAGCACTCCATACTGGAAAGATTACGAAAGGGATATGATCAATCTTAACTTTCAGGGATTGGATAAATGATTACATGTTCTATGCAGAATGTTCCAACTTAATATCATTGATGTTACTTCATACATATTACACTACTTACTAATGGCCACAGAGAGAGAGAGAGAGAGAGGCTTACACTCCAGTAATGCTTGTTGGTAATGTCATAGCCTCCTCTATACTTCTTAAAATTGTCAAGAGGGTCCACTCTCACCGTGTCATCCCACACTCTACTGGCTTCCGAGGCATTGTCTAGCTTGAGATGATTTGTTCCTATAGTCCAAGCACAAGTTTGAAAACAACATCTACTTTCCTTTTGCTAATCGATATACTCTAGTATGTACCAATAAACGAAATAGATATAACTTTAACATATTCCCTTGTAATGGGATGGAAACCCAAAAAAAAAAAAGCAAAAGTAAGTCCAAATCCAAGTTTAGGTTTAATTGAGTCTAAATAAGTGTGATTGAGTTCAATTTCTGACTTTTTTTATTATAAGTCTATATTTTAATTTGATTACTGTTAATATTTGTGTTTCAATCTTTTTCCAATTTATTGGAATTACATTTTTATAATATAAAACAGTAGAATTCATAAGTGCCTAACTTATACACATGATAATGCTAATATTTCAGTTTCGCAATAACTTTACAACGCCAGTTATTAATATGATCAAGTTCAGAACATATTTAAATTGAAATTGGCATAATAACAATTTTTCAAAAAGAGTCTTTCTATTAATTAGGGGTAAAATTATGAACTATTAGATCTTTCTAAACTTCAAACATCAGCGAAATTTTTATTAAATTACTGTTATTGTTGGTGACTACTAACAATTTTGAGCAAGTAATTATTTTAGACCGGTAAGGACGATTTTGTGAAGTTGCCTGAAAGTGGAAAAAGTCAAAATTAAAAAATGTCTTCCCACTAACCTTAATTTTATGGTCAAATCTTATTTTCTATTGCACTTAGTGGATGGATTTAATGAAACCCCACTATCGTTCTCTAATTAACTCCTCAAGTAAATGAACTTTTATTTGATTTCAACATCAAAAGGTTGAATTTAGTTTTCTGTCACGGTCTCGACAAGCCTAATATACAAAAGATAAGTCTAAATCATAACAAATGATACTTTCATGTGTTTGGTTTTTCTCCAATTAATTACGAGACTATTTGGTATCTTATAATTTTTATGCATTTAATAAAGGTTTTTAAATTTTATGTATTGAAAAATGGTTTAAGAATCGATATAAAAAGAACCAAAAGTTTAAATTTTTCTAAAATAGCGTCTCAATAAATATTGTCCACTTTAAAATATTATATTTGATTAAGATATAGATTGTTCTTGATATTTACTGAAAATTTTTAAAATTAGTAGTTTAAAGTCAATTCCAATATTTTATTTTTAACATTTTCTAAAATCAACAATTAATTAGTCACGATTTTCATTTTTTCAATTGATGTTTATCACATAAATTGATTCTATAATGGCATTTCGCATTCCAAAAAGGAAAGTCTAATTTTTCGGATATTCTACAAGTATGCAATAGTTTGTAAAATATAAATAACCTAATTGTGTAGCAAAACATATAGTTGGACACTAAAGACGTAAAGATTGGTTTACGTGGTGACATGTCTTTGGTTTTGTCTAACGTACCTGGCAAAGAAGCACTTGAGGAGATTAGTTGTCCTGAGCCTAAGATTAAAGCCAAGAGAACAAAGGGCATACTAAGTTGTGTGGAGCCCATACTTCTAACCTGTCAAACAAGCAAAATAATGAGCTTTGAAAGGAAATTAATGGTTCATGCAAAGCAAATTTGACCAAACCAACCTATCCCATTAGCCGTTTTCCCCTCTAACTAAACCCAATGCCAATGCCAATGCCAGTATTGTTTCCCACTAGAAAATAAAGATACAAACTAACCCATCAAACAAGTTCATTAATTTGGATTTCAAACTTTTATTCATCAAACAAGTTCCTATAAGCCAGGACTCAGCGCAGGAACTTAAACAATAAGGGAGGAAGAGAGAGGGTGTACATATGTATATATATTCCATGGAGGAAAGGCAAATGAAAAGGGAATTTGTGGCCAAGTGTGAATTGAGAAAAATATGTTCAATTATGTCAGCGGGTGCACTAACTTTTCTGAAAGTTGCCTGTTCTATATCTTTGCAAGAAAAGAATGTTTGATGATCAGCCTACCATGTATGAAGTGAATGAATGTTAACATTCGAAAAGCACAGAAAGATCGATTTGGTCCCTATATACCTTAAACGGCTTGAAGAAGACATCCCGCATTTGTGAAAAAGAAAATAATAATGCAGACTGAATGTTATGACGAATGATCAGCTTATCCGAGAATATGACACTGGCAGTGATCATCAGCAGAAAACCACACAAAAAAGAAGAAAATCAAGAAATACCGGTATATATCTGATCAGTCAAGTAACCAGAACTTGGATTGGTGAACTCTTTCAGAAGTTAAAGGCTTCCCTTCAACAGCTTCTGCAATATATATCTCTCTGCAGTTCCAAGAATATCTTCAATCTGTGCTCTGATATATCATCAAAAACCTTTCAAAATCCCAACTCCAGGCTCTTAAAAATCGAAAAGTTTATTTGACACAATCCTAGAAGTTCGAGTCCATTTGGACAGGAAAATATCTTTCAGGAAAGATGAGCAACTGTATGTAACCCATATCTAGACACGCAGTGACGGGTTGCATGAATAATCATTTAAGACCAAGTTTTGAGTGTTCTCAAAGCCCTTGGAAGGGAGAACTAAAGTCAAGAACTTCAACAGAAGCGCCTTAACATTTCCAATGCCCTTCAAGCAAGTCTATTTATACCTTTCAAGACAAAGAAAGCAAACTCTCGTGATAAGGCCACATACTTCAATTTTTCTCATAAAAAACAATCATGTCAAAGCATATACACTACTTCTACCCTCGTATTAAGGACCAGTCAAGCCGTGTTCAACATTTCCATACATAAGGTGTTGTTAACCAAACCCCACTCCTCCTCGAATCCCACCAACTCCTTAAGCTTTAACCCTTCCATGCATACTAGTTAATTACATACACAAACATATATATTAATTTACGAATCCAATTCAAGTTCTACCAAAAATCCACTTAATTTCTAGGCAAAAGGCATATTTGAGGTCAGTTTTAACGACCACTTGGTAATACGTTCTTTTTGTCGTTTTGGTTATAAGTCTTGGATATGCTTTTCTTCCTGTAAGATGCTAAACCAACTACTTCTTACAAAAGCATGTACCTATGTCGGCTTACGCTAATCAACTAATAAACAAAATGAAACATCCCAACAGGATTTTCTTTTTGTATGAAGAAAACAAAGAAGCAAGTTTCAATTTCTTCTTTCTTCGTTTTGCTTTTATTCTTTTAACTTCTTATTTAAAAAAATTCTGTAGTAAGGATTGGTCTTGCTTAAGTAAGGTTACGAGTTCGACTCTCATTTAAAAAAATTCTGTAGTAAGGATTGGTCTTGCTTAAGTAAGGTTACGAGTTCGACTCCCGCTTATATATACAGCAGCATTAAATACTCGGTAATAGTGCTAAGTCGCCTTTCAGGTCTCACACGCCAAGAGCGGGGAATAATATGAGCGTGGTAATGACTTAAAGATGTCACCGACAGTTCAGACCTACTCAGAATATCTCGTAAATTAACTAAAAAAAAAGGTTCCGTAAAAGGGATTGTTAAAGATAATAGTTATTTAATATCAAATTGTTTATATAATTATCGAAGACAGAGTTTGATCACAAATCTAACAACACTAAATTTAGGGAATTTAATCTTTTTTTTTAGAAATTAAAAATTTAATTTAATCTTGTTTTAAGGGGTTGGAGTAGTTTTGAAGGTGTGGAAGAAAAATGTTATTGCAGTTGACCACCCCTTTATACCCAACTTCAAATCATAATAAAGGGTCTAAAGTTAAAGATTTCGTACAAATTAATAAGGTCCTAATCATATGTATCCTGAAATCTTTCTTGATAATGACATTATAAAAACCATAATTTATTGAAGGTAACTCAATTCAAAGCCATTTCGTACAAAACTGCACCTTCATACAAGGATAAGGTAACTGAATCCATCAACTTCAAGTTACCGTACGCGTATACCTGCGCCTGTGTGTCTGTGTTAAGTACGCTTTTGTCTTTTACATGTGTCTATATAGTACTAATAAATAATATCGAGGGTTAGCTTAATTTTAAGGGGCCGAAAAGGATTTGGGACGTTGAATTTGAGCTAGAAGGAAGCAAGAAACTGTGGCATAAGAAGCGCAGTGTTGGCTTTGTGTCACGCTTTAGCATTACCACATCCTCAAACCTCAACTTACCACCCTCTGATCAGTTCCTTGTCCGGTTTTTCTGGGTTTATTTACAGCGTTAGACGTAAACAAATGAACAAATCCAACATTAATCAAGTCAATTAACCAGGAGTATTATATTATCTAAGTAATATGGCACGCCATCATCCATATCAAACAACACAAATGTAGTGTTGTTGTTGGAATTTCAAGAGGATCCAGCAAAAGTATTTTAATTTTAAATTTAGAAGAGATGAATTTTTGTTGCAAGTGAAAATCTTCCCTTCTTTCTAAGTAAGCGTTTGATGATTCATTTTATTACATTGGGTGATAAATCGTTGCATTTTAATTGTTTTAAAAAAAGTTACGTATATTATGACCGTCCCCAGATCCCGCGCAAAGGCGGAAGCCTCGTACAATGTTACATTGACTTTATTAAAAATATTTATATTTTGTTACCTATTTGTTACAATAAATTTGTTTTTATCTGCAAATGACTCGAATCATTTACGGGCTGTTTGGAAACCTTCGAATTGAATTCATTAACGAATTAAATTCAATTACATTAATGAAGTTGGGATTGAATTCAATTTATATTGTTTGGAACAAATCCAGTAATATTATAATTAAATTCAATTACACTGTTTGGAACAAATCCAGTAATATTAGAATTGAATTCAATTACATTGTTTGGAACAAATTCAATAAGATTAGAATTGAATTCAATTATTTCATATGACACATTTACCCCTAACTAAAAAATAATATTATTAACTACT
>JANVCQ010000005.1:8593514-8610417 GCA_025531925.1 Erythroxylum plowmanianum
GGATGAGGAAATTCAAGCATTAAAACAAAATGAAACTTGGGATTTGGTGCCGAAGCCTGAAGGAGTAACACCCATCTTGTGTAAACAGGTCTATAAGAAAAAGACTCGACCAGATGGAACAGTTGGGAGATACAAGGCACAATTAGTGGCTCGTGGTTTTTCACAGAAGTATGGGTTAGATTATGAGGAGACGTTTAGTTTAGTGACGAAGATTACAACCATTCGTGTGCTCCTAGCATTTGCCGCAAACAAGTCTTGGAGACTTTGGCAGATGGACGTAAAGAGCCCCTTCCTACATGGAGAGTTAGACTAAGTAATTTATATGGAACAAACTGAAGGTTTTAAGAGTAAAGATTATCCAAACTACGTTTGCAAGTTGAAGAAGGCATTGTATGATCTAAAGCAAGCACCACAAGCATGGTATGGTAAGATTGGAGAGTTCCTTGTTTAGAACGACTATAAGATGGCGTCTACAGACTCAAGCTTATTCGTGAAGACACGAGATAATAAGCTAGCCATAGTCTTGGTATACGTGGATGATTTAATCATTGTAGGAGATGACAAAGGAGAGATACGACAAATTTGAGAAAATTTCTCGGTTCATTTCCAGATGAAAGAATTGAGTGAGTTGAAACACTTTCTTGGTTTAGAGGTGGAGCGCACAAAAGATGGATTGTTTTTATGCCAACAGAAGTATGCACAAGATCTTCTAGAAATATTTGGTATGTTAGACTGCAAGTCAATATCAATGCCAATGGAGGTAAATGCCAAACTTCGAGCTACGGAAGGAAAAAACTTACAACATAACACGATGTACAGACAGCTCATGGGCAGTCTAATCTATCTCACACTGACATGACCAGACATCGCATTCTCAGTTGGAGTTGTTAGCCGATATATGCAAAATCCAAAGAAGCCTCACTTGGAAGCAGTACGGAGAATCTTAAGGTATGTCAAGAATACTATTGACTATGGTCTTTTATAAAAGAGAGATAGTACATGTTAGGTTAAAGGGTACTGCAACACCGACTATGCTAGAGATTGTGACACAAGACGATCAACAAATAGATACATATTCAACATTGGCTCAGGAGCAATCTCTTGGTGCAGTAAGAGACAACCAACGGTATCCTTATAAAGTACAGAAGCTGAGCATAGAGCCGCAGCAATGGCAACATAAGAATGCACATGGCTCATACAGTTATTAAAAGATCTAAATCAACCAAAAGACTACTCGGTGGAGCTATTCTATGATAACCAATCAACAATACGACTAGTAGAGAATCCAGTATTCCATGCACGGACAAAACACGTGGACGTACATTATCATTATATTCGAGAAAAAGTTCTCAAAGGAGATATAAAAATGAAGTACATCAAAACAGAAGACCAAGTTGCAGATATATTCACAAAGGGTCTCAGCGGAACAAAACATGAAGAATTTTGCGAGCAGCTTGGGATAATCTCAGGAAAAACTTTGAAGAGAAATTGGTTGGTGAGGGGGAGTGTTAGAAATCACCAACTAATTTTCGGTATAAATTATTTAGATATTAGAATAGACAATTCTAGATTTGTAAAAAAAAAACTGGAAACATTGTGCAAGTTGGCAACTTGGGCAATCCAGAATTTTCTAACAACTTGTATCAAGTTGCAAAGTCAGTTTAGTATGCATAAATAGGCAATAGCACCATTATATTGTATCACCACCAAAAACATAGCAAAGTGTGTCCTAAGTGTAGTGTGTGTCTGGGTTTCAAGTTTCGATCTTCTGTTTTATTTTAAATCCTTCGGTGTTTTGAGTTTTGTATTTGAGTCTTTTTTTATTAATAATAAAATTATCATTATTTTTTTTACATGAAGTTGGACATATGTATATGTTTGTCTTTTACAATTACAAGTTATTTATGATCAATATGTTGCCTCTAATCTTAAATGGTATGATCAAAGAGAAGCGGGGTTGTGTACTCAACAATATATGTGCCTACTGGAATTGTAATGGATAAAATTAAATTAATCATGAACGATGTAAAAGATATCATAAATGACTCAAATGGTTGAACTAAGTTTCCCTAAGATCTCTTATTATCATTTAACTGTTGATTCCTTGACCATCTTAAAAATAACAGGGAATCATGCTTCTCCAATGTTGTCATCATCCTCCTATTCTCCAAAAGATAAAGATTTCATACTTGTGAATAAAAAGAAACTAGGTAGGAAAACTAAAATCAAGGTTGATCTTTGTCATTCCTCTCTTGCTAAATGATCTTCACTTGGAATATTTGTGGCCTTAACTGCTGTAATAAACAAAAGATTTTCAAGGATATTTTATCCAATAAGAATTCTTTTATGTTAGAGCTATTGGATATAAAAATAAAACTCAATAATTAAAAGGAGAGCCTTATTTTTGGATATAGAATGAAGTATGTTGACTAATCACTAAGCACATTTTAATGGTAGGATAATTATAGCCTTTGACTTTGTTGAAGTCTAAATCCTTCATTTCTATTTTTCAAATCAGTTACTCCATGTTTGTGTAAGACTCCTTAGAACTACTTGTTTGGTTGGCGTTACCTTTTTCTATGTGTCGAACTTTTAATTCCAAATAGCTCAATTGTCAAAGCACCTCAAAGCCATTCATTCTCGGCCCTTGGATAATACTTGGCAATTTCAGTAGCAATCTTTTTGCAAGGTAGAAGGAACATACAACAGTTTGAGGAATTACACAAATGATTTCCTTAATAGTGCAAATCAGGTTAGTTTAATAAATCTTTGATAGGAAGGCCTCTTCAGCATATGGAACGATAATCAATTAAGTTAAAGAGCCATTAAAAAGAAGGTCAATAGAGCAATGGTCAATACAAATTGGTCTACAAACTTTCCTAATAGTAAAGCCTATTTTAAGATCTGTTTATGCTCAAATCACTCTATTATCAAAATTTATGGGTTATATTCTCATAAATATGAACTAACCATTTAGATTTTTTTAATCATTTAACTAGATCACTTGAATTTAATAGTTTGGTTATGAAAGGCTTTAAGGTTCAGGTTAAAGGAGTTGCATCTTACTAATGTGCAAATAAGCTCCAAAGAATTAAGACGGAGCTTAAAATTCCTAATAAAAGAAAAATAAGTACCATAGAGCTTAAAGGTTAGTTAAAAAAAATCAAAGCTCAATAGCTACTCTATTTAAATCCTAAAGATGTAAATATGTTGAATAAGGTGAAGCATGAATTATATAATTACATTAAAGCTCTATAGGATCGCCATTCTTTTCTCAATTATAAGTCAACAACTTTATGCTTAAAGATGGAATAGGAACACAAAATATTTTCATAATGTTATTATAGCAAGGATGAACCATAACAACAGGGGGGGATCAATTTACACCTCATAATAGGCTCTTAAAGAGTTGGCCCTCATATACTTTTGTTGAACCTTAGATAAACTATTAACATATCTTCCTTTGTATAGGTTATTAGAGCAGTAATTCCTCACCCCTTTAGTTAATGACATGTAAAGATACTTTTAAGGCCTTTTACTAAGTAGGATGTTAAAAGCGACTTGTTTAGCATGAATGTAGACAAAGCTCCCAAGCCCAATGGATTCAATGCTTTCTTCTTTCAAAAGTCCTGAGATTTAGTAAGCTGTATGGTAACCAATGTTGACTTAGATTCTTTGAAAAATACGAGCATGCTAAGGGATCTTAATAATGCCCATATTTGCTTAGTGCCTAAGACCCCAAAGCTAAGTACTATCTAAAACTTTAGACCTTTATCTTGTTGTAATGTAATTAGAAGATAATAACTAAGCTTATTTCTAATAGATTGAAATATATTATTTCTTAGATAATCAATCACAGTTAAGTTGTATTGTATAAAGCAAAAGCATAAGGGACAAATATTGATTTCTTAAGACTTATTCAAAGATTATACTAAAAAAGGGATCAGAAGTTGTACTCTAACGATTTACTTTAATAAAGCTTTTGACTCAGTTGATTAGGAATTCCTACAAAGTACCATATAAGCATTTAAGTTTCTTAATCAAGTTATTTAATGGATAGAATAATGTATCTCAATTATTAATATAAATTTTTAGTCAATGACGATGCAACAAAGAGGTCTAATGTAGCTAGAGGACTCTTACAGGGAGATCCTTTATCTCATTGTCTATTTTCTATATGCATGAAGCTACTTTATAGACTACTAAGGGATATTATTGATAAGGATAATCAATTTTTCTACCAATATTAGTGCAAAAAGTTAAAGTTGGTAAATCTTTTCTTTGCCGATGATGTTATCATATTATATGGAGCAAACTTGCACTTCATTAGTGTTTTGATGAATAAATTAAAAATATTTGGAGAAATTTACGGATCCACTATCAACCCTAGCAAGAGCAAACTAATTGTGCATGCAATTGAGGTGTTAATAGTTTTTTTTTTGGTCAAAGAAATGGGGCAAACGCCCAAAGAAAATAACTACAGAGTAGTGACACGGGGCAGGACTACCCCAACCGAATCGGCAAAGAGTAACGTCGACAACCCTTCGATAGCCTCATTGAACCATTGCACTCCTACAGGAAGACGACAACAATCGCTGTGCGGATTGGTTAGCCAATTGAGGTGTTAATAGTTGAACAACTTGTTCAAATCACAACCTTTAAGCTATAAATTCTTCTATTAAATGTACCTCGGAATCCCCACATCTGTTAGAAAGATATCCTATAAGGACTGTCAGCTCTCATAGACTCAATCCACTGGAACAAAAAACACCTCCTATATACTAGTAGGCTCTAACTAATTAAAGATGCATTAAGCAATGCTTATATCTTTTTTTGGTCCTTATATTTATTCCTCCCTAGAAAGCTTGTTAAAGGCATTGAAAGATCTCTAAGGAATTTCCTATGGCCATAGGGGGCAAATAGGAAAGTTATAGCAAGGTAAGTGGAGTGATATTCATAACCTAAAGTCATAAGGTGATTTAGTTGTCATTCCTATTAAAGATATGAATCAGATGATGTTGTCAAAAGAATCTTGGAAACTTCTAATACACAATGACTCTAATAAGTTAAATAGGTACGCATGCACTCTAAAAGGTCTTAGTATCTGAAATGTAAAGATCAAATACCACATATTATGGTCTTTATAGCAAATTCAATATTTGAAGTGTAATCTAAGTGGTCAGATTAAAAAACCTAGCGGGGAATAATAAATTAATCTTTTTCTAATTTGAAAATTGGAACAAATTGTGTCCTCTCTCTAAACTTCCAACTATAATTAATTTTGTATTAGCATACTAGATGGAATTAAAGTGAATGAGTTTAAATATGAAGGAACATGGCATTGGTCAATAGCTAACTCCAGGGGTTTCTCCAACATCAAAGATAATATTTTCTAATCATGATACCAATCCCAAAAAGGTTGATAGGATGATCTGGCTAAAGTATGTTTCAAGGGCATTCATAAATAAGTTATGCCTTGAGTCTTTCCTTCTCCCATTTCAATCCATCCCTTGGCATCATCTGCTATGGTTTCATTATAACTCTTCAAATGCCTCCTTTATCCTCTAGCTAGTCACTGAGAACAAGTTACTTATAAAGGATACAATTAAGAATTCATTCTTAAGCTCCCTTTAGCGCCTTCTTTGTAATCTAAAGGATTAATCTATCCACCGTATCTTCTTCAAGTGCAACTACTCTAATATGTTATGGCAAAAACTCCAAATCCTTTACAAAGTGCATTATAGTATTTTGTATTAAAAGTAAATCATTGGTTGGACCAATTGCAAGATATTCCAATGCAAGGGAGACCTTACTATCTTTACAATTGAGTTCAATATCATCATCTACATGTTATGGTATGAAAGAAACTAAATGCAATTAAATAATGTAAGGAAAGAAGCAAGAGAGTTATGTAACTACTCT
This sequence comes from Erythroxylum plowmanianum, assembly GCA_025531925.1. Lineage (NCBI taxonomy): Eukaryota > Viridiplantae > Streptophyta > Magnoliopsida > Malpighiales > Erythroxylaceae > Erythroxylum > Erythroxylum plowmanianum. Next base: position 8,599,437 of record JANVCQ010000005.1, read on the forward strand.
TTCAACTAGATCAGGAACCTCATTTTTGCCAAGAACATCAATAACAATGAGTGGTAAAGCAGCAGGAAGATGAAAAATATCCATTTAACTTCGCCCCTATTTCCTAATTTGTTACTATGATTTACGTAATCTTATTATAGTTTTGAAAATTTTCTAACCGTATCTTGCTTCCCTTAGTGGATCATTAATATATATATTCCCTTCAGTTAAAAAAAATATTTGCAACCCATGGCTAATACTCGTTTGTTATGAGCCAAATGGCCAAACACGTTATGGGATGAATAAGGGAATTTTGATGGCATAGGAAGAAAAAGGAGTGATAATTAATGTGTAAAGAGGCGCTGTTATGAATGGGAATGAATTGGGTCAGTTTTTAATGAGAGGAAAACTTGGTGGTACATTATTTGATTTTTTTTTAAAGGATAAGACTAACACACCTAAAGAGTTGATTGAACTTGATTATATTATGCTATCACCTCGTAGTGTTGCCTTAATGCTAAAGCATTACAAAATGTTATATTCGCGAACTTGTTCTTTTCTAATAATATCTCTACTTCCACCAGTTTTCAATGATTAAATTAAGAATAACGTTAGCAGGTTCAAACAAATCACGTCCGTAATTAGGGTTTCGGTTGATTTTTTCTAAATAACTTTAAATTATAATTATTTTCACATTAAAATATTGAGCTATTAAAAGATATTGTTCATGTGGTGGAAAATTAATGACAGACTAATTTTATAATAAATTAATTTTAAATATTTATTTTTTAATAACTCTATTTAATATTATTAAATCAGAAAACACTCGAAATTTTAAGTATCATTATCCTTTGTAACACTAATTGTCTTATGCATTGAGGGTAAAATAATTAAAATCTTTTATCTACCAGGTTTAGGTTATAAAGATAGGCAGGCAGGATATGGGGAAGTGTTATTCGGAGGACATTTACGTGCTCTCTTAATCATAACCACAAGCTCGGTTGTCATCTCTTTGTCAGCATTTATTGAATCATATTAACTTGTAATTAGTTTGAGATTGACTTATTGATTAATTCAAACAGAGTTCATGTTGAAACTTGAAAGAGAAAATATATCTAGTGAAGTTATATAAATATCACGATAAATTCAGTTCTCACTAATCACTATAATAGCCTAATTGGTAGTAATAGATTTCTAAACAGCCTTCAAGCAATTGGTATTGGATCACACATTCAAGTCATATAAATACTCTCTAAAAAAAATACAAAATGAAGATTTCGTAAAATTGATTATCCTCACCCGACTTTTGCAAAATAAAGAATCTTGTGTATTGAGTTAATCCTTTAGATTGTTTGAAAGAGTTGTAAATTTTAATTTCAAGGTTGAGTTTATCTTTTAAACTAAAGTTAATTGATATGAATTTAAGGATGTATAGACTTATTAGTATTCATTAAATTAAATTTATAATCATATTTTAGTTATTAATTCACTAAATATATTATTCAAAATACAAATTAATTAATTATCATGGTTTTAAAGATTTACTTAAACAACCAAAAATTTGTTAACATCAATTAACATAAAGAAATTAATATTTGCAATTCCAAAGCATCCCATCATCACCTGTTACAATCTTCCGTCATCAAATTGATGCATGACATCCTCAAATTAGATAATAGTAGCAAGCCAAAATTTCTCAGGACACATGTTCACCTCGGAGAATCCACCTCACCCACCTCAATCTAGCAAAAGGGGTTAGCAGCCACGGGTGCAAATCTTACAAGTGCTTACGTTCATACAGTCTAGTAGGCTTGTCGTCCGTCTGAAATATAAATTACTTAAAGACGTGTATTCACTAAAAACTGTTTCTCAACACAGAGCTTGTGACTTCATTACCCTATTTGCTTCTTGACGAAGGCATCAGGGATAAAATAGAAAGGTATATTTTAATTGATAGATGATGACATAACCAAACTCTCAACTTTTGCACTCAAAAGATAGAATCGTTCATCTTAAGAGCCTCACACTCCAGCCCGACAAAATTGTGAGGGTGATAAATCACGGTTTAATCTCACTTAAATTATTAGTAAGGAGGTTATTTTTTTCGGTGCGTACAAGGAGCCTCCACATAGAATAAACTCCTACGCTGTCACCGCCGAGACTCAAACCTAAGATCCAAACTCTCAACTTTGTATTATGTGAAGTACGCGACTGGATGGTACTTTTTCTTATTTTTGTAATAAATAACAATCTAATACAATTCGAAGAAAGACATGACAGGTTAGAGCTTAGAAAGTTAGGTCAGAAAGATGATCATTTTGGTTATAAAGATCCGGTCCTTTCGTGTCTTACGTGCCTACCACTTCTTCTCTTAATTATTCACTTTCAATTTTGTTTTATTAAATTTTATTAGTGAAATTTTTTATATGAATTTTTTTTTATTATTTACATAAATATGTAAATAAAATTAAATAAAATAAGGTTAAAACAAAATTTATATAAATATATAAATAAAATTTAATAAAATAAAATTGAAACAAAATAACTGAACAGACAATCACATAAATGTATGGAAATGGTAGGGACGGAAGAGATCCGACTCCCTACTTCCCACCAATTAAATCGCTTTGACATTCTTTAGTGCTCAATGACTCTGTTGCCCCTGAAGAATCTTGTCATCCTTCCCACCTTTACTTGTTAGGTTTGCATCATCAGCTTATTTTATTAGGACATAATGATGCGTGGCTGTAATTGTTTCTCCGCTCACCGGAGAATTTGGGATCTTGGCGTCATTATGTCACTCTCCATCTCTTTCCACTCCTTCCCCTTTGGGGAATAGATTTTCTATTCCTAGTATTCAGTTCCGCCATGTTCTATAACATCTCAACCATTCAATGCAATAAATTGAATGGTTGAGATATATTATTACCCCACTCTTGTCCTTATCCTTTTGCCTTGGACCTAGACTTTGACCTTTTTTAAGTCCTGATGGGATGTGTTCGTATTTTGAATTATTTAAAGTTTGCTGTTAGATTTATTTATTTCTTAAAAGATCAATTTTATTATATTTAAAAAATGCTAATTCAAGATTAACTTTTCATGAAAAGTTTAAATAAGTCTTTAACATTTTAATATTAAAAAATAAAATTTAATGTTAATTTTCATTTAAAATAAAAACGTGTTTTCTAACTTTAACTTTTATATCCTTAAATATTTTAAAACTTTTTAAAAATATTTAAATTTAACATTAAATAAACAAAACCTTTAACAAACTTATGTATTCATTAATTAAGTTTTACGTTAATATTAATATGACATTTTTATTCTTTATTAATTTAATAATATTAACTAACCCTAATTAGAAACCTTAGTCATTATGTTCTAACCCTGACAGCTCTAACTGTCCAATAAGTCGCTGCTTTCGCCATTTCCATGCAGCTCATCAACAACTCAACTTCCACCCACCACCACAAACGAGTAGTAGTTGCTAATGAATATTGGTGAATAAAGGGAAGAATTTAATTGAAAATAGTTTAACGATTCAAATAAGAATGGATGACGAGGACGGAAAAAAAGGAAGAGTGGAAGACCCTCCTCTTTCGGTACTGTGGCACATTTTTATTAGTCAAGTCAAACAATCCAAACAACTAAGTGCGATCAATCAAATTGCATTTCCTGTAAAAAAAAAAAGGTCCCAATGACTGTCTAATCTATAATCCAGCTACAATGTAAACGTTAAACAATAAGGTCAAAAGCTCAGTACAAGGAACGCAACACCAGTCACAAATTTCACAATCATACGACAAACGAAATTCTCTGCTCTCTACTATTGGTAAGACGGGACGGGGCTCTTGCTCTGGTCTTCAAAGCTAAAACAAAACTGACCACAAAACCCCAGTGTCTGAAGCTGTTTGTCTTTTACAGTTTGTTTAGTTGTATTGCCCTTTTTAGCATCTCTCTTAGAGGCCTACTGAAACGACCCAGGCACGCACACTCTGTCTCTTCTGTCTTCTTCTTCTTTCTCTAAATCTCGCTTCTTTAATCCAGACAAGACCAAGTTTCGAGGAGATTGAGGTTTTCAAGGTTGGTGTTTCTGTGGGTTAGGGTTTCTGGATTTGGGGATTTGATTTCCGTACTTGGTCTTCTCTGTCTACTAGTTCGAGTTTCTGTTTGATTGGATTAACAATTTCATTTCCTGTGGTCGTCATTTGGAGCTAAAAGTTATGGTTAAACTTTTAATTTCCAAAATAGAGAGGAAAGAATGCCTGTAAAGCTTTAAAGATGGGGATGAATTTGCCCTTAATCTCATCTCTCGTTCATTTCATCTGAATTTCTGACGATTAATTGCTCTTCTTTTTTACTTTTGCCGTTTCTTCAAGTAACCAGATCATTTCGTTGAGCTTTATGTGGATATGTGTGATAACTTGAACACGTGTAGAGTGCTTTGGTGCAAAAGGACAAAATTTTGAGGCGGGTTTTGTGAGTTATTTTTGATTGAGAGCTGTGGACTTTTGTTGCAGTGACTTGCGGCAGCTTTGGAGACTGCAGCTTTTTGGGGGCCATTGCTTTTAAATCAGTGTCAGAGGTTCATGTTTACTATTTGTAGTAAGTGGTTTGCTGTGAGACTTTCGTACGAAATTCATTTGATGATGGGATATTAATATGCAGTAGTTGTTTCGTACTTGCTATATATATGAGTGAAGGAAGTGAAATTTCTGTTCACGGAAGCTAAGGGAAAAGGCAAAAAAGGAAAGAGAAGAAAGTTTGTATGAGCATGGAAAGCAAAATCTTGACGATTTTCGGTGTTAATTTTAGGGATCCTAATGAACAGCGTAAGGGAAGTAGCAGGAGACAAGGGATTGATGTTAGTGGGTTCCTTTTGATAGTACTCTAACCTTTTCTGGATTTAGTTTGGTTGTTCTTATCGAAATGGAATACCCCCCCTCAACAGAAAAGGGGACGAGCTTTTGGACTTCATCAAAAGCACAGATGGATAATACAGCCCCAGCAGAAATAGTTGCCATGAATTCGACATTGGAGGATCCATTCAATAACTTTTCTGATCTCATGAATTTGGATACGTATGCAGGGTGGTGTAACAGTCCATTAACGATGGACCAAGTATTTGGTTCCTATGCAGTGTCTTCTTTTCAATCAACTCCCTACTCATCTGTTGAAGAACAAAATGTTGGGGAACAAAGTTATGTTGCCTATCCAAATGGTGGTAATATGTTAAATACTGCCGGGACTTCTTGCAATCCTGGAGATAAAATGATATTTCAACATCCAACTTTCCAGTTTGATAATGTGTCAGAGTCAATTGAAGCTGATAACTTGGGTGCAAAGGGATGTGATGAAACTCGTCAACAAGGCAACATTTTGGATGTGACAAGTTGTATGGTTCCTAGGCCGTTTGTATTAACACTTAACGAGAGGATGCTGAGGGCGTTATCTTTGTTGAAAGATTCTTCTCGAGGAGGAATTTTAGCACAAGTTTGGGTTCCCATGAGGCGTGGAGGTCAACATTTTTTAACTACTTCAGAACAGCCATATCTGCTTGACCAAATTCTGGCAGGATATCGTGAAGTCTCCAGAACATTCACGTTCTCTGCTGAAGTGAAGCCTGGTTTGCCGCTTGGGCTCCCTGGTCGTGTATTTATCTCTAAAGTCCCAGAATGGACTTCAAACGTAATCTATTATAGCAGGGGTGAATACTTACGGGTAAAGCATGCTGTTGATCATGATGTCAAGGGTTCTATTGCTGCGCCGGTCTTTGATCCTACCGAGACATCCTGCTGTGCTGTATTGGAAATTGTCACAGTGAGGGAGAAACCAGACTTTGACTTTGAGATGGAAAATGTTTGCCGTGCACTTCAGGTACTTGTTTCTGCAAAGAACCTTTTGTTTACTGTTTCATGTACTTGTCCAGCTTTCCTTTCTGCCTTTCTGATATTTATTCACTTACCGACATGTCCGTAAGGATTCTGAAGTTCTTAAATCAGTTATAAAGAAGGATTCCTGTTAGACATACGATTTTGAAGAGCAGTACTAATACGATGGTTTAGAAACTGTCTGACCATCTATGATGAATGACAAAACTTTACTTCTTTTTAAAATTCGGTTGGACGTTCTCACCTTTGTTAGACCCTCAGGTTCATTAAAGTCCAAGTTTTCCTCAGAAAAACTAGGTAATTGAAAGAATGATGTAGGAAGGCTGCTTAGTTTTGGCTTACAAGAAATGTGAACCAATTACATCAATGGAGCACTACATATAACTGTTAAAAGTTATTTGATTTGTTTGCTGGGCACTGTTGTCTTCTGGCCATTCAAAACCATTCTGTCACAGGAGCTATCACGTATGTTATCTCCCCAACGTCTGATATGCATGGCATGAGTTCAAGCCATAGCGTAATAGTACTAGCCAAAAAATGTTTTAAGCATTTTGACGAGAACTGAGGGTTTCTCCTAGTTGGCTGTTTTGTGTTCATTGGTATTGTATTAGCTAGAATCCAGAAATCATTTGTGTTACGATGTTTATGTTGGTACTTATTTTTCTTTGATTATGACTCTTCTCAACTATTTGCAGGCTGTAAATTTAAGGAGTGTTGTTCCCCCGCGACTTCTTCCTCAGGTACTTATTTAATATCTTCCATTACTTCATGAAAACCTACTAACTAACCACCCCTTCTTTCTACCCAAAAAAAATAAAATCAATAGTTGGAAGAAGAGTCACAGATAAGATGGTTAGCTTTTAATGCTTTTCTTATAAGATAACTGCACCTTTTCTAAGGACAATTGTCATTTTCCAGAGTCTCTCGATGGATCAAAGAGCTACTTTGTCTGAAATATCAGATGTATTGCGAGCTGTATGCCATGCACACCGGTTGCCACTTGCTCTAACATGGATTCCTTGCAATTATTCTGAGGAGGCTGATGAGCAAGATATAAAATTGCATGTTAGAGAAGGTAACACACACAGTAAAGGGAAATGTGTACTTTGCATTGAGGCTACAGCCTGTTATGTAAATGATAAGGAGATGGAGGGGTTTGTCCATGCATGTGAGAAGCATTGTATTGAGGAAGGGCAAGGTATAGCAGGAAAAGCACTTGAATCAAATCATGCCTTCACCCCAGATGTGAAGTCATATGATATAACAGAGTATCCACTTGTCCAGCATGCACGAAAATATAGGCTGAATGCTGCGGTTGCCATCAGGTTGAGAAGTACTTACACTGGAGATGCTGACTATATATTGGAGTTGTTTCTCCCTGTTAATATAAAAGGGAGAACAGAGCAGCAACTCTTGTTGAACAACCTCTCGGGTACAATGCAGAAAATCTGTAAGAGCTTGAGAACAGTTTCAGGTGCAGAATTGGTTGGAGAAGAAACCTGTAAGGTAGGGCTTCTGAAGGGGGTAGAAGGAAGCTCCCTGCCAGTTCCGATACCTAGGAGAAGTTCTCAAGCTACAATATCTGAAAACAATTTGAACACAACAGAGAAGGTGAACAAGAGCTTTCTTTTCTCGTTGAATTATGTTTATGTTGTTTACTACCAGAGCTCATTGTTAAAACTAAAAATTTTGACTTTGGGCTTGGATGTGTCATGGAGTGGATGTTAGTTCTTCCTTGTTTAACTCCAAACACTGTATGAAGAAAAAAGAACAACTGAGCGAGGGGTTTTATCTGTAGAAATCTGCATGCGTTTAAGTTTCCTTTATGCAATTGTGGATATTAGTTACAGTTGATAGGTCATCCAGCTAATGTAGCGCAATAAAGGTTCCTCTTTAGCACCAATAGGATCGGTGTCTGCGTGAGCTTTGAGCCTGTATAAATGGAACTGGGACAGATTTTCATATGAATCTCCTGAGCTTGTTTAATTGAGTTCCCAAACTGTATATCACTTGTAGATGATGGACGGAAGAAGGCATGTGGAGAAGAAGAGGAGCACAGCGGAGAAAAATGTGAATTTGAGTGTTCTTCAACAATACTTTACTGGCAGTCTGAAGGATGCTGCCAAAAGCATTGGTGGTAAGTTCCATATACTATTATCTTTTACTGCCATCAAGAGATGTAGAATTTAACGAAAGCCAGAATTTGGGGAGACATAATTGCTTTCATTTTTGAATCACATACAGTTCAGTTAAACCAAATTGAAAGTAGCAATCAATAAGGAAGTGAGCCATTAGGATCCATCAGCTACAATTTAAGAGACTTCTTTAATTTTGTAGATAATTGAGGATAGATTTCTTAATTAAAAAGTAAGTTAACACAATAATTAATGTTCAAATTTCTTTCTTTCTGTATAGTTTGCCCCACAACATTAAAAAGGATATGCAGACAACATGGGATCTCAAGGTGGCCATCCCGCAAGATAAACAAAGTGAACCGTTCATTGAAGAAAATACAGACTGTGCTTGAATCTGTTCAGGGAGTGGAAGGGGGAATCAAGTTTGATCCTATGACTGGGGAAATTTTGACAACTGGCTCTGTAATGCAAGAATTTGATTATCAAAAGAGTCATGTTCCTGGAAAAAACCAAGTTGTCAGAGATTATGAACCGGTTATCCATAAAGGAGGTTCTGTACTTTTCTCATCCCTTAACGATGGTGATGGTTCTGCAGTCAAGCTCGAGGATGACGAATGTTGCGTTGGTACTCTTGGGGAAGAATTGAGGAATTCTAGCATATCTGGAGTTGATGGTAGTGAAGATTCAAAGCTGGCTGCGGTGGATGCTGGATTTTACCATCAATCTGTTGTTGGGTCTGGACCTTGTACTTGCCTTAATAAAGCTTCCCTTGGTTATTGCCTGACCAAAGAAGGAAATGATGTGGATAAGAACTGGTGTAATATGAAATCAGAGAACTTGGAATCCCGATTTGTCTCATGTAGCATTAGCTTATTGGCTGCAGCTGATGAGGTGGATACCAAGTTGGAGGGCGATGATAGTGTTGTAGAACTTAACCAGCCTACTTCTTCCAGTATGACTGATTCATCAAATGCCTCTGGGTCAATGATGCATGTCAGTACATCAAGTTCGTCAAGCTTTGAGGAGATTAAGCATTCAAAAATAAAAGCAAGCTATGGTCAAGATGGATCCAAAATTACTGTAAAAGCAACTTACAAAGAAGACACTATACGTTTCAAGTTTGAGCCTCCCGCAGGGTGTTTCCATCTCTATGAAGAGGTTGCACGGAGGTTTAAGTTGCAAAATGGAACATTCCAACTCAAATACCTGGATGACGAGGAGGAGTGGGTAATGTTGATCAGTGACTCAGATTTGCAAGAGTGCCTTGACGTACTGGATTATGTTGGAACACGCAGTGTTAAGTTTCTAGTTCATGACATACCTTTTGTTTTGAGTAGCTCAGATAGTAGCAGCTGCTTTTTGGCAGCAAGCAGATGATACAGGCAGTCTTCAACTCGAGTTTTGTGTTCTGGAGTTCTCATTTGTACAAGGTCATTCAACATTTGAGATGAAGAAGGGGGAGTACAAAGAGGCAAGGCATAATTGCATCTCCTTGTAATGGATGGAGCTTGCCGGTTCAAACAATGAGTTAAAAGTAGGCCTTAAGTACGCCTTTGTCTATTAGAATAGGGGTTGGAATTAAGGGAGAGAGGGAGAAAGACTATATGGTGCTGTGTAGTAAGGGTAGATAATAGAGATCTGTAGATTTTTGTATACTGTAGAAAGGGTGAAAAGTGATGCAACTATAGCAATAATTAAGGGCAATATATTCTACGTTCCTTGATCCTCCTAGTTTGTGTAGATTTTTGAGTTATTTGAAACGAGGAAGCAAAAGATGTGTGATTTTCACCATGTCGTGGTAGAAAGTAAGAATTTCCAGTGATGTCGCGTACCAGAACCAGAAGGTGATGTAGTTTGCCTGGGTATGCTTTCAGCAATGAGAGTCCAAGGGCCCAAAGAACTTTGTGTCAATCATCTGCTTTTTAGCTCATCAAAACCCCTCTAGGCATAAACATTTCTTACAAAAAGTAGCTTCAGTTTTACTAATCACAGTATCCGCTGTAGCACTTCAACAACAAAAGGTTTAATTAAGACCAGTTTACAGGATTCTAACATAGAAGATAGTGAGTAAATTAGATCCTGTTATGATCCTTTACTTGTGTCTGAAATGCAGATACAAGACAGTTATGATCCCTTACTATTTGTTTAGACTAAAAAACTTTTTTAGAGCGTCACCTTTCAAAGTTTTTATCTTTTGTCAAGATAATACTTTTGATTCATTCGTATCTATCCTACAACATTTCTGAATCTAGAGCTATTCCATAAACAGTGTATTCTGAATCAGAAAATTAAGAATTCAAATTGTTTAGTTCATGTATATAATAAAATATTGTTGTCACTAAAGTCGTTTCTACCACCAGCTAAGTTTGTCGTTTTCAAAGATTCCATAAAGCTTCTCTAGAGCATTGAAATAACTATTAGCATATTATAATCTTATAATGCAATTAAAGACAGTGAAATAATTTCAAGAAATAACTCTAAATCCAATCTACTTACTTACTTAAAAGTTAAAACTCAATCCCTACCCCTTCATTTCCCTCTATAAAATTTCAATGATTCATAAAGCATTTAATGCTTCTAAATTCATTCAATACTTTTGCTGATAAAATGTCAAAGCTTTTAAAAAACAACAGCATTAAATGCTCTATGGAAGAATGTCAAAGCTTTTAAGAAACAACAGCATTTAATGCTTTTGAAATAATAGTTTCCATAAAGCATTTAATGCTTCAGAGTATAAATCATTCTTTTATGCTAAAATATTCTTATTGCTTCTGAAATAATCTTTTATTTAAATGACTCATTTAATGCTTCTCAGAAATCATGCTTCTCTACTCAAATAACTCAATCTTCTCAAGTACTACCTTTAGTAATAGTATTATTATTATAATTACAATATTCATTATGATTATTAAATTTATTAATTATTTTAATTATTATTATTATTATGAATGTTGTTATAATTAGTAATTTTCTTCT
>JANVCQ010000005.1:8610517-8621296 GCA_025531925.1 Erythroxylum plowmanianum
ATACCATATTTTCAAAAATCAGGTTGTTTTGGAGTTGCAGCAAAAATAACGTATACTACTAATTATTATTATTATAATCACATAAACCTCGCGGGGGCGAGGGCTCTCCTTCGCGAGGCTGGTTGAAATGATTCTCATATTTTTAGACTCATTTTGTTTGTCAGATTTCTATTTTATCATAATCTTATTTTATGACATGCAATATGTTAATTTTGTACTTATGTTTGCCTTTTAATTTTGTAGTTAAAATTTATTATTTGCTTTGTAACAACCCGTGCAAAGCACGGGTTTCAGAACTAGTTAACTTTAATTTTGAAACCATTTTCTCATTCCCACCTATGCCCGGTTTACTTTATACGTGGAATGGAATCCTTGCCGGGACACCTCTGAGCCTCCTCCTTCGTGCAGGCATGTGTTATAAATTATTAAATAAAAATAACCGCGGGAAGAAAGGGAGAGGAGAGGAATAAAACAAGGTCGCTACACTAGTCTTATAATCTAAACGTACCATTAATTTCACTTGTAACAGATGTTACAAATCAAGTGTCTTGTACTTTGTAGGGATTAGAATTTGTTCTTATACCTGTTGTACTTGTAACAAGTTAGCAACTATACATCCTTCCTGTCAGGGTCATTTAAGGGGGGTGCTAGAGAGATATGCTCGAGCTTCTTTCTACTAAAAGTTAGTCTTGCACCTGAAATCCGCTGGTCTTTTAACATTTTGAGGTGGTTCCTCCCTGACTTGTCTGAGTTTTATTATCAAGTTTGGAAAGTTGCAATGGAAACTGCTAGAGAACGCAGCCTATACCTCCCATCTAAGCTTCCTTATGCATATCTAGGGACTGTAAAGGCTCTTTGTATCTTGGAGATGCATTTTCCATCTTTATAATTATCTACGGAAGGTGGCTCAAAGTCTAGGTAGAATGGAAAATCAAATGGTTGGAATTATACTCATAACCCAACGTTATATAATAGATTACACACCTTATTTTTTTATTATTAATTTTGATTAATAATATGGTAAATAATTTTATTATGATTTTTTTAAATATAATAAATCCTTGATTAAATTTATATACTTGCCCTCATAATGTAGATTATGATAATGAGAGTTAAGTCTTTAAAATTTAATCTAAAAGTGTAGATCATCAAATAAAGATTTTAATGATCCGATTAAATCAATGTGTATGTAATAGTATTTATTGAATGGATATTAGTAGATTTCATTTACTAAGTTATATATATAGATTATGCATAGAATATAGTTGCAACAAATTGGTTATTGAATTTGATATCACGTGAAATAGAATATGGTAAATTGAGAGGAGAAAATCAGTAACTAGGGGAAAATTCAGAATTCTCCACCAAAACATATCTTTGCTCCCATTTGTAATTTCTATCTATGATCCAATGGCCAATCACAATCATTTAAACACACGAAGAACAGAGAGAACAGACAGAACACGTACAGCGAATAAGCAACATAAAATTAAAAAATCTGCCTATTATAGGCACAATAGTAGGAATGAATGCATAGCTGGTGAGTGAATGGAAATTATCGTATATAGTAGTCACCTTTAGCAGGTACGTCACTACTTTCGTTAGGGTTTGAAGCGGCCAAAGAGTAAATTCCCTCGCTACCTCCATGAACAACAAAGGCATAACCTTCGTTCACAAAACTCTCACCTTTATGTTAAATAATTACAAGAAAACAAAGAAGGTAAGAAAGCTTAATAATTAATTTATATATATAATTTTTTAACTCTTATGTTTTACTATTTAATCTATTATATATCTAATTATTTATTGTAAAATTATTTAAAATGCTGTAATAACAAAAATTTTATGATAGAACATTTATGGAGTCGTATAAATGATAAGGGTATTTTGGGTAGATTTTATGTAGTATTAATAGTAGGATATAGATCTCAGTAAGGTATCCCGTATTGAAAAATTAAGAACTTTTATAGAAGAATATGAGGCAAAAATGGCTATAGAAAATTCTTACAAAAATCCCATCTTTCATCTTTATTTAAAAGTATCTCTTATTCTATAAAAAGGTATTTAAAATAAATTTTAATTTAATTTAATTTAATAATAAACTTATTTAAAATATTAATATAATGATATATGATATTAGTTGTACGTTCTCTATTTTTCTCAAAAAGTTGCAAGTTTTGCAAGTCAACAAATGATATGTTTTTTATCCGGTTAATTATTGTTTCAATTTTTAGTTTGTAATGTCTTTTATTTTTTTATTAGTCTTACATGACTTTTTACAGCGTAGAAATTCTTTTTTCTCATAATAACTTTTCAGTCCATATTATGTTCGACTTCTCCTGCATTCACCGCAATATATTCTCAACAAGTTGTTTATAAAATAATATATAATATAATATAATTAGAATTATTACATGTTTTAATGATGAAAGTTTAAGTAAAATAATTCAAACACAAAGTTAAAAACTTTACCAAATATTTATAAAAATTTAAAGTCTTACCATTTATTAGTTAAATTATAGTTATCGGCTTTGTTAAATTATAATTGTTAAGAAAGAAACCAAAATCTTATTATATATTTGTTAAATTATAATTATCATGGTTAAAAAAAAAGTCTACATCTTTTTTTTTTTTGGCAAATCAGAAAATAAATTAATGAGCAAAAATTATATACAAAAGGTTCACAGTCAAAGCCTCCAAAGGCGCAACATATCCTGAAACATGGGAGACCTAAGAAAAAGGAGAACACCAAGCAATGGGGAAACAACCATAAGTCAAACACTATGGCTAGTTCCTAGATCAGTAAACAAGCAGACATGACCCAAGGAGAAGCCAATCCAAACAAAGAAAATTCAGCTCGTAGTCAGCCAACCGTGGAAAAACTGAGACAACCACACATAATTGAGGCCCGAAAATGGCTTGAATGCTCCCGCCAAGAAATAGCTGTGTTGCTTCTTGAAGCAAGCAGGAACAATCCAAAGTTGAACTCTATAGCAGTAGCCTGAAAAAACACTGAGCAATTAACCTGGAAAAAGAAAGTACTAAGCTAAATTACCTCCTCTCGGTATATAGGCTGAGCAGTTCCCTAACGTGGGAGATTACGCCAGATAGCACTCTCTCCTCCGCCAAGGCTTCATTCTTGAAGGTTCTAGCATTACGTTCTTTCCAAATGTGGTAAACGGTTGTGGAGAGCAAAAGAGGGAAGTAAGGGGTGATTGGAACGCTATGACTGAAATCTTGTAAGAACCAGGACAGAATAGTGGAAAGATTTGAAGGGTTGAGAGTGACCAAGCTGAAATGAGAAAGACAATGGTCCCAAATAGTGATGCTTGAATTGTCTAATTAGTTGGCTAAGTTGTTACTTTAGATAAGCAGGTTTGATTTGTATATGGAAATGGACAACTATGTCCAATACCGTTTAATTTACAATCATTTTGGGGTTGCAATTTAAAATAATATAAATTTAGATGTTGCCTTTATAATTGGCCCAATAATGCTACTTTGTTGGGTTGGCCTGACATTTTTATGGACCCAAATGATGCCTGATCAATTAAACGAATAACTTTGTTGGGAGTTTGCGTAGGTCAACATATACAAGCATGAAAATTCAAATCAATGCAACTGTATTGCGTACACAAGCAACAGATAGTCAAAGAAGTGCGTTTTACAATAAGAACATGTTTTACTCATTTGTGTAAAATGATCATTTTGAGATGAAATGAGCTTTCTCCATTTATTCAAATTTAAGGTATTGACATAGCTCAATAACTCTGTTTTAACTGTTCAACAAATAAAAATGACATTGCAAAAGATAAAATATCAAAACTGCAAGCATTAAGTCTGGAGATTCAAGACGGACTCAAAAAAAAAAACCCTACGACCTGGTTTTCTAGAAACCCAAATGCTACTGTATATTAAACTATTTATAATTTTTTAAAATTATCAAAATGTCGATAAATCTCTCTGAGTTAACAATCTCGATCAAAGTTGGTGGATGGAAGACGACACTTCCTAACATGAAACTGTCTGAGATGGAGGGGACAGAGGAGGGTGATGTCGCAAAGGAGCATCGGGAAAGCAATGCCATATTGGTGGGGGAATATTTTCTCTATACACGTCTAACTTAAATGGTAAAAATGCAATATTGCTCTCCGAATGTGCTCATTATGGCACTTTGAAAGAAAGTAGAGAAAATGTTAGATGAGGATGACAAAAAGGTGTTGTTTATTTTTTAATTCATTAAGTTTATTTTAATATGCTTGTGGCATATGATATTATGAAACATTTGATGCTATCGATTCTTTTGGAATTGTTAAAACTTATAAAACCATTGTTTGTTAAACTTCTATCTCGACAAGTTTGAGGTTGTTGAATTTAGGGGAAAGTCATTCAAGCGAATCTCTTTGTACTAAATCAGTTTCATAAGCTTATTATCTTAAACCACTTGTGTAGTTTAATGTTTCATTTATTAGAATTCATCTTACTTTCCTTTTGTATATTCCCCGATTCGCTTTAAACGTTATTATATTATCATCTTATGTTTCTTGATAGGAAAACTCACTGTTATCTAACAGTGGCTTCAAATTGTAGCAAAATTGATGGATCAAAAGACTTGTCCACAAGTAAATCGTTGCCCAATAAGTTGGCAGTTTTTAATGATAAGAACTTATATGAATCAAAGAGCATGGTCCATTAAACAATGTTATTGGATGATAGTACCAGCAAATATGATAAAGCCAACGAAGATGATGAGAGAAATTTTAGCAATAATGAACATTATCAATTCTAAGTCTTGCCAAACAGGTAAGATATTTATTCAAAACATAATTATTAAATATTTTATAATTCAAAACACCTATTTAATTGTTTTCTTTAAATAAATTTAAAAATATAATTTCAATTCTTTTTTAAATAAATTTTGAAATAATTCCACCATCTTTTCTCTCTCACATGCAAATTCTTCATTATTTTTCTTTTACTCTCTCGTTTGTAGACTTCTCAGGTCTTCATTCTTTCTCTTCATTATTTTTTCTGTTTTGATTAGAAACAAGTAGCCATGTATTTGACTGCCTGTTTGTATTATATTTAAGATCTGATCCGTTTTGATTAGAGGGTACTTGCAATACAGGATATCGCAGATGGCTGCATTGTTGGTTTCAATTTATTTTACTTATTTTTAAAATAAATTTATGAAAATGTATATGTTTTTGTCTTATTTGCCGTGTTCTATTCTTGCATTTACTTATTTAACTTCCTTTCTTATATTTTATTGTCTCTATTCTTCCATTCCTCTTATTCTTTCTCTCTTGTTTCTTCCTTTGTTTTGATCATGGAACATGGTGGTAAGCGTCGAGGTGGACGAGGTAGGCACCCACCTCTTCGAGGTAAAAGAGGACAAGCTCCTCCTCCTCCTCCTCCAAACCCACAAGAGGAGGAAGTTGACATTGTAGAGGAAGAAGTTCAAGAATAAATACCTGTAAATAAGTTTTATTTTTGATTGTGCTGCACTTAGTTATTTGTATGTTGAATGTTAAATTTAATGAATTTTTTGTTAACAAAATTTTAAGGTACCTCATAACCCAATAGAAGGAGTTGAGAATGTAGACGAAGAAATTGGGGAATAAATGTTAGACTATTTAATGTCCCATGTGACTTATAGATCTGAGTCCCATGAAAAGCATCCAAGATAATGGTTATTGGGTATTAAATAATAAAACTCAAATGGGTCAAAGACCTTTTCCCTCTTTCTTTCATACATGAAGCATCATGATGGTTGGTAAATGAGTATATAAGTTTTGGAAACAAAAACTTATGTATGGAATTGAGTCATTCTGAACCATTGAAGAAACACATTAAAGAAATAAAGGAAGAGAGGGAATAAACTTGTATCAAGCACATCGACATCTTACAAAACATAATGGATATAGGTACGCCAAACTTAATTGATCCATCAAATATCTTACAATTGGTATCAGAGTCATGGTATTGTATGATTGGTTTTATACCATGTATCGTTTCAGTATGATTTTGTTCTTGTTTGTTTTGTATGAAAGGAGTGTTGCATGATTATGTATTTTCATGACATTGTTTCTCTTGTATACGAAATAAACATAAGAATACAAACATGCAACAAACATTCGGTGATGATATGTATGTGTTGCATTATTTGTTGTCTGGTATTATTAACGGTGTTGATACAGAACATAAACAAAAAAAAAACCATAAGTTGTGATGATAATGCCATGCATGGAAAGGTAAGGCTTAGGATAGTTTTCGGTTGGGAAAAAGAAACAAAACCAACCATTTGTTTTTGGACATACTGTTATCATTGTGGATGCATGCATTAAAGACCGCTGCGTATTTGCTTAATAGGATTCCTAGTAAAGTAGTTCCTAAGACACCTTATGAACTATGGACAGGAAGGAAACCTAGTTTACGACACCTTTATGTTTGGGGTTGTCTGGCAGAAGTAAGGCTATATAATCCATATGAAAAAAAGTTTGATGCAAGAACTATTAGTGGTTTTTTCATTGGCTATTCTGAAAAATCAAAGGGGTACAAATTTTATTGTCCTAACCATAGATGAGAATAGTTGAGTCTAGTAATGCTCGGTTTATTGAAAGTGATGAAATCAGTGGGAGTGGAAAATCACGAAAAGTGGATATTAACAAGAATCGAGTAGAAACTACTCCAAGACGAGTAGACATTACCATATCAGACGTGATTCCAACTGTTGTTATTCCTCTTGTTGCATCACAGATATGCAACATACCGGAATAACAAATTAATGTTCCAATTCCACAAATTGAACATATTAATGACGAACCAGCTAATGATGATCAAGTTATAAATGATCAAGTAATATCACAAAACGTAGCATTACGAAGGTCTGTAAGGCAAAGAAGACCAACTATTTCAAATGACTATTAAATTTACTCACTTAAGCATAAATGTGACTTGAGTATTGATAAAGATCCAAGCTTGTTCAAACAAGCCATAGAATGTAACAATTCTAAAAAAATGGTTCAATGCTATGAAAGAAGAGTTGAAATCAATGGATAATAATGATGTATGGGAATTAGTTAAGTTGTCAGAAGGTGCAAAACAAGTGGGTTGTAAATGAGTCTTTAAGACCACATGTGACTCACAAGGTAACACTAAAAGGTATAAAGCCAGACTTGATGCCAAAGGTTACACTCAAAAGGATGGTATTGACTATAAAGAGACCTTCTTTCCAGTTTCAAAGAAGGACTTCTTAAGAATTGTTATGGCACTGGTGGTTCATTATGATTTATAGCTTTACCAAATAGACGTAAAGACCATTTTTCTAAATGATGACTTGGAAGAAGAAGTTTATATGAATCAACCGGAAGGTTTCGTAACCACAGGAAAGGAACGATTAGTGTGTAAATTAAAGAAGTCAATATATGGACTGAAGTAAGCTTCCTGAAAATGGTATTTTAAGTTTAATGATATCATTACGTCTTATGGTTTTGTGAAAAACATCATTGATCGGTGTATCTATATGAAGGTTAGTGGGAGCTAGTTCATTATATTAGTCCTATATGTTGACGATATCCTCCTTGCTGTGAATAAAATATTATTTTGTTACTTGATGTAAAGAATTATCTTTCTAATAATTTCGAAATGAAAGATATGGGTGAGGCATCCTGTGTGATAGGAATAGAAATATTCCGGGATAGATCACAAAGAATGTTAGGATTGTCTTAGAAAGGTTATATCAAGGAAGTATCAGAAAGATTTTAAATGGAAAAATGCTCCACATGGATAGTTTCAATTCAAAGAGGGGACAAATTTAGTCTAATGCAATGTTCACGAAATGATTTGGAACGTAAGGACTTGAAGTTTATTCCTTATGCGTCAGTAGTTGGGAGCTTAATATATGCTCAAACATGCACTAGGCCAGATATCAGTTTTGTTGTTGGAATGCTAGGCCGATATCAAAGCAATCCTGAAATGAACCACTAGAAAGCTACAAAGAAAGTCCTTAGATACTTATAAGGCACCAAGGACTATATGCTCACATATAGAAAATCAACCTATCTCAAAGTGATAGGTTACTCGGATTTAGACTATGCCAGTTGTGTAGGCTAACGGAAATCTACATTCAATTATATGTTCCTATTAGCTGGATGAGCAGTTTCGTGAAAAAGTGGAAAACAATTCGTAATTGCTACTTCTACTATGGAGGCTGAATTTGTGGCACGCTTTGAAGCCACGGTTCATGGATTGTGGTTGCGTAACTTTATCTTAGATCTTGGTCTTGTTAACAGTATTACTAGAACGGTAAGAATTTATTGTGATAATTTCGCTGCAGTATTCTTCTCTAAGAATGACAAATATTCAAAGGGTGCGAAACACATATATTTGAAGTATTTGTCTATGGAAGAAGAAGTGTAAAAATATAAAGTGTCAATTGAACGTATTGGTACCGATCTTATGATAGCGGATCCGTTAACAAAAGGCTTACCGACCAAAACATTTGTTGGTCATATTGAACAGATGGACCTTATAAATAAGTCCTTGTTAACATAGCGTTTTGACACACACACACACACACACACACACACACATATTGTCTTGCTCAAATTGTTATGACAATTGTGAATTTAATTACAGTCATATGTTTTTGGTCATTTACTGGTTATCCATATTATGTTGTATACAATAATTATTATTTGTGAGATAACAATTACCGAATTACCCACTTAAAGTTTGTTGAGTTGAGTTGATTATGTGATACATGGAAGGAATCATATTATATAACTTGTGACTGCCATGAACCCATCAGCTTAATTCAATTAAGGATGACATGATCGATTCTATGTATTGTGTGCACTTAAAGTTTTATTGTTAGATCATCAAGTCGTAATATGGGGCAAGTGGGAGATTGTTAGACTATTTAATGTCCTATGTGACTTATAGATTTGAGTCCCATGAAAAGCATCTAAGATAATAGTTATTGGTTAGTAAATGATGGAACTCAAATGGGTCAAAAACCCTTTCCCTCTCTCTTTTATACATGAACCATCATGATGGTTGGTAAATGAGTATATAAGTTTTAGAAACAAAAACTTATGTATAGAATTGAGTCATTCTGAATTATTGAAGAAACACATTAAAGAAAGAAAAGAAGAGAAGGAATAAACTTGTATCAAGAAAATCAACATCTTACAAAACATAATGGATATAGGTACACCAAACTTAATTGATCCATTAAATATCTTACAGTAAATCCCTGTAAGTCATTTTTATTTATGCCAAAGTTATGTTGCAATTAGTTATTTGTATCATATATAAAAATATTTTGTATCAAACCTTTTATTCCCACTTTGCAATAACTTGTCGTGACATTATCAAGTGAACTCTCTAACTATGTATTAAAAGCTCAGTTTTCAACTACAAACCTCTCTTGATTGCAGCAATTACATCATTTAGGTTCTTTGTTCTATTTAAGGGCAAGCCTTGTTTATATTACAATTCCCGTTCTTAAAATAACTATGCCTGTCAGTTGATGAAATTTTGTGTTCTCATAGTACCTATGCTTTGCTTCATTTTCACTTTAAAATTGAAACACATCGCATAAATTCTGGGCTTCTGTAAATGAAGTGGTGCATATGAACAAATGCAAACATAGAGCAATCAACTACAAGTAGCATGTAATTATGAGTCTATACGTTGCTACTTTCCTCTCTTTTTCCTTTTTCTTTTTCCTGAAAGATGAAAGAGTAAGTATTGGCAAATGTATTGATAACTATCATCCTTCACTACAAATTTTGTTTCATATGGGCAGTTTCTCAAGTTTTTGTATTATTTATTATATTTATATCAAACTTTGGTTAAAATATAATCTTTGCTCAATCAAAATAAATCTATTATTTACTGATATGATTAAATAGGATTAATTTATTTTTAATTCAAAATCTAAAATTTTATTGGAATGGATTCATAATTTCAATCAATTCTATTCGTAAATTTTTAAAAATAACTTCAAGTGGTAAAAGTCTGTTTAAGATTTCACCCTATGTTCCTAATCATTATTTGGCATGCTTATTTACTTAGTACAATTAAAGTCAAGATAGAGTTGAACTAAAATTTTTTTAAAATATTATATATATATTGTAGAGAGAAAATTTAATTATCTTCATTAAAATTAATTGTTTATTGGGGGGTTTATAACAATTTTGTGTGTGTAAAAAAGTGATATTTTCTTAGTCAAAATAATTCTATTGTTACTATGATACAATGAAATAAGATTTAGTTATATTTATATTTCTTTTTAATTTAAATATACATATTTTATTTTGACTAATTAATAATTTAAAATCAAACATCTAACCTCAATTCTGGTCATAATTTTTTTAAAAAGTTTAGAAAAATCCAAAACTTAAGGCTTCAAGTAGTGAAATTTTAAGTATCATAAATTAGCATTTAGCTCGCCTACAAACGTGTTGAAAATACACACATTAGTTCATTAGGGGTACAAATATGTAAAAGAACTTGGTGGTAAAAGACAGTGGAGTAGAGTCATAAACTGGTAAACAAATGCAGACAATAAGGACCGAGGATATGATCTTGTTCATCAAATCTTAGCAAACACCATTAGTCTTCTTCCTGTCCATCACGAATTTCTTCCAAATTGTAGCAATCTCCCCCTACGTCTCTTGTTCATTGTTACGATCCCGGGCCTACTGGTTTTGCCTACTGGTTTTGCCCCCAGCCCCGGTACCGCGTAGGCCCAACCTGCCCCCGGCCCGG
>JANVCQ010000005.1:8632695-8654462 GCA_025531925.1 Erythroxylum plowmanianum
CACCACTTAATTGTTAGTACACCAAATACACCACTTAATAGTTAGTGTACCACTTCTATATGATAGTATTTTATTAGCAATTTTGTACTATAAATAGAAGGGTTCACTTCATGTAATATTACACCAATTTATAAGAAGACTTCTCTCCTAGTTTCAGTTTTATAACACTCCATTCCTTTTGTTGCATTGTTTCTTTTTTCCCTCTCTATTAAACATGACAATAGGTTAGGTCAGAGGCTATCTAAATTTGACTTGAAAACCTTTTCAAACAGCCCAAACCTAGCCCAAACTTGATCGATATATGCTCATATTTGTGAGCTCGAAGCCTGAATCACCCAAATCTCAACTAACCTGACCCAATCTAAACCATCATTGGCTCAAATTCTTTGCAATCCTTGTTTATCATTTTAACCAATTTCCCATTGTAAGATGATCTAGTGCTTGCTATTCACAATTCTTCATAACTCCATTGCCAATGAAGACCTGATAATCTGATATAAAAGAATGAAACTAAGTGGCAAACAATAAAATCAAACTCCATGTTGTACCTTTGCTTACTCTTTCCAATGAAATTGCAACTCTCTCCTCAAGTTTTGCTTACAACTATTCTTAGGTTAAATTGGAGGATGTGAAAAGGTGATTCGATCAATTTGTACAAGAGTAAAAAAGTAAAGAACAAACTTGAGGAAGAAAATCACAAAGAAGTGAGAACTATCATAAAAGGAAGGGAAAGAAGCAGATGAGTTGGTTAAAGTTGGGGGTAGTTTGTGAAAGAAGTGAGAAATGCAACGGCATACACATATATAGAAACAAAGGAGGAAGCTCCAACTTCAGGTAGTATTTATTTTTATTTTATATATATCACCAAACTTCAGACCAGATTGTGGAGTTCAAGTCTGAACCTAATCTAAAACTTTAAAATTTTGAAAAAAAAAGCCCCAAACCAATAAACATGAGTCAAGCTTGTTAACTTCAAGTATGACTAGTTTCGAGGTATTTTATGAAGCTTACTCTCCATCCCTTGAAGCCTCTTATGAGCGAGCTTTAGGTGGCTTGTTCTTTGTGTTTATTAGTTTCATTATCTAAATTTTTTAGCACAAAATAAACGAACAATAAATGTTTGGGTGGTTTGCTTTCCTTGCCCACGTAGTGCCCAACACCCAATTAGCTGGACCTTCAATGAAGTCTAGGTCAAGTTTCAAGTTAAAAATTAGGAGTTCAATAAGTTTTTGACTGCCCAAAATTTAAAAACATAAGTCAAGCCTCATCCAACTTCAATTCAAACTTCAGTTACGCTGACCTGGCCTTACTTTAAAATATTGCTATCTTTATTAAAATTGTTTCTTCTAGTGTTCAAACCCTCTTTTTATATACAGCCGTTTAAAATTTGAAGTCAGGGTTTTACCTTCCACAAGAAACCTATTCAGTTCAAGTAGAGATTAGTTTGAATGTGGATAGCTTAAATGTGCCTTCCTATAGTTAGAACCCTCCTAGAACACCTCGTGGACAACCAAAAAAAAATATTTCACCTAAACATATATACCCCACCCTTGTCATGATTCAATTAAACTTTAAATTGGTCATAATTCAATTAAACTTTAAATTTTGTTAATACTTTAGTTGGTATGTAGTTGTCTAATTAATACCAATTTTGAATAAGTTTGTCAAAATACTAAGTAAGATATACAATACCAAAAAGAAATTATTTTGAATAGCTATCATGTAAATACAACATAATTAAGAGTTTGAGCGAGGATTGCAAGAAAAAACTTAATAATTAAAAAGACATACGCAAAAAATTAAGAAATCTGGAATAAAGAATGAAAAATTGTGATGAAACAAAGAAAAGAATAAGTACAAAAAACTAATATAAAACAAGGAAAATACGAGTCAAGAAATCAAAGATTGAAATGAAACAGAGAGAATAAGAATATCAAAGATTACAATGAATATAGAACAAAAGAGATCAATTATAATATACGAGAAAGGTTTATAGAGTTAATTTTCCAAAAAGATCATTGAAAAATTACAACCTAAAAGAAGAAAAATAGAAATAAAATGATTATCCATTATTCAAAACCCATTTTATATTATTTTTATGTGTATCAGAATTTCTAGCCTCGTACATCTGAAGATCCGTTTTCTTCTTAGCGACAAACCGTACGATGATTGACCACCAGCTTATCTGTTGCTTTACACATTTGACATTAGAGGCATAAATTAGTTGTGCATAATGATTGTGTTGGTTGGCATCTGCCAACTAAATAGAAAGAAACGTTATTCGTTCGTTCCA
Organism: Erythroxylum plowmanianum; assembly: GCA_025531925.1. Taxonomy (NCBI): domain Eukaryota; kingdom Viridiplantae; phylum Streptophyta; class Magnoliopsida; order Malpighiales; family Erythroxylaceae; genus Erythroxylum; species Erythroxylum plowmanianum. The sequence goes on from JANVCQ010000005.1 coordinate 8,634,989, forward strand.
AAAGCCGACTTCACCAAACCATTTAATAAACCATAATCTAATCCAAGACATATACATCTGCATCAACAGACTCTAGTCACCAGGCTCAAAGAACCTTTTACATTAAATATAATATATACATACTGGACTAGAGCAATTAAGGTACTGATTGAAACCATAAGTCAGCAGTAGAAATAACAACCACAGAAAGTCCGTCAAGAGATAAGCCAAAGAAAGCTTTTTTTGTTCTTTTTGAACTTCCAAGATAAAGACAATCAAAATTAGATACAAAGAGAAGGGGCCAAAAATTAGCCAAGGAAATGGAAAAATAGAACAGCTATACAGAATGGAAGCTACTCTAATGTACATGTGACAATTTCCCACACAAGCTCAACCCCAAGCTGAACTCTTAGTGCAAGAGCATACTGAAAACAGAAAATGAAATAATTGGTATCAAGAGCTCCAAATCACCAACACGATTGCCTGCTTCACATAATGGAATGAATATATCCATTAATAAAATAGAATAAAAAACATTTCCCAAGCAATGCCAGTGAAACTGTTGCAAAATATGGCAAATATACACCTATAACTGACCCCTTAGAAAGATTGAGCTTCATTTAGTTTCTTGATCAGTTGATTGTGGATTAATATTTGAACTAATAGTAATGGTAAATTCTAACAAAGTAAAAAGTATGTGACTTAGCTAACAGTCATATAAGTCAACAAACTAAGAAGAGCAATCAGCACATACCAGGGTTCTTCAATGTCTCTGAAGTCGGCAATGCAGGCAAGGACATCTCTGCAAGATTAGATCTTCAAGCTATTAGGGCACGAACTAAAGTTCTGCCACATGTCTCAAGCAAACCCTATTATCATAAAATATAAACAAGAACTGAATGCACATAGAAGCCTATAGTTGACCTGGAGCACAAAGAGACAGTGATGACATGGAGGTTGATGAAGGCCATGGAGCTGCAATGTTGTCGGCAAAGTCACATGAAAAGGTGAACCCCGTTGTATTGTCAAATATGACATCCGCAGGCAAGTTTCGCAGTAAACATCCTAATCGACAGGAAAGTTTCATAGTAAACAATCTGGTCCCTTTCCAGGTAAATCATTTAGATGAATATCAATTCATTGACAAAATTTAACATGCATTTTCCCGTAGAAGACATGAATTCATATATCAAGCATTAACAGTTTTTTCGTTCGACTTCTGTTTTTTATTTATATTTTTTGTTCTTAAATTTAGTAAAAAAACTCGTTTACTTAAAATTTTATTTTACTTTATAAGAAACAGTTATGGTTTTTTGTTTTTAATCATAATGTGACTTTATTATTGATCAGATAAATATCATGTAATTATTTAATACTAACTACTAATAAAAAATTATGATTATAATAAGTTAATTATTTCACATTATTGGAACATTATATTATCCAAAATGAAAAATTCAGTTCCCATTGCTGCAATAGCAACTTATTACAGTAATAAATTTCTCAGAATTCCAAGGCCAGCTTAGACCTTCAGAGACGATAGTACCAAGAGGTGTAACTTATCATATAAGATGCAAGAGAGAGAGAGAGGATGAACCTTGTTGTCCGTAAGCTGCCACAGCATCCATGAATGCATGAAACACATTTGATGTCAGATGAAATAATCAAAGTAACAAAAGCACAAAATTACAAGAGAGATCAGGCTAAGTAATCCACCTTGGATGCTAAAATCCTTCAAGTCAATGTCACACAGCTTATACACATCTGCCATGATACCACCCTTCTGTAACATGGAACCAAAAGCTGCTGCACAGATTATGGCTTGTTTATTTGTGATTAGCATTTGCTTTTGAATTCCAGCAATGTAAGTATTTAATGAGCCACAGCATGAGGGACTGGGTGCTGCCATATTACGGCATGCTTCAATAGCTTCTGAAGGCTGCGTAAAATTCAATGGGCAAGCTGCACAAAGTATTAAAAAAAAGGAATTACAAAATGTCAACAAATAGCTCTTACAAATGCTACCATCTCTGGAAAGTCAAAACACAAGTATCGGGCATCTCAACAACACAGGAATTTCTCAATGCAAAGAAAAAGTTGTTCGGTTAAGCCCAAATATAAACTTCTTCTCAACTACTGAAGAAAGACATTTAATAACATCACATATTTCTGGAACTTAGAGGATCTTGACTTAAGTCTCGCCATGGAATCCTGGAGTCATAGGACTAACTAGAAAACCTCAAGGGAATAATACAACATAGGCTGTAACAATGTATTCAGTGTTATCAGGGCTTGATTTCACCAAGAAGTACCCAGTGGATAAACCAGAATTTCAAAGTATCACTTCAATAAACCATTTTATGCAACTGTACAGGATGAAAGGGGAACTTCATATACAGGCATGCACAAGTACATACCCTTGTTAACTTTGCATGCAGATAATATGCGAAATGCCACATTAGCATCATCTTCTGAGAGTTTCTGAGATAGATAAGAATAGACCACTTTTTTACAATCACTAAGAGCATCATTGTGGTCAGGCTCGCTCACTACATCTTTATTGTCATTAATGTTCATGCGAGTTCCAGAAATCTGAAGAGCAGCTTCCATAATTGCAGGTTGGCAAATTGGTCTACAACACTCTTTTAGTTGATCAACAGCACTGCAGGCCTCCAATAATTTGCTTGTATTGACTATCTTCTCAAAGGTATCAATATCTGTGACTGGACAAGACCCACCAGTAAGACTTGATGACTTTACAGAGCATATTGTAGGTATTGTCTTATTGGCCCCTCTGCTAATTAAGATGCTAATGATATCTGAAAAACAATCATTAGCAACTGCATTGTGCAAAACCAGTTCACCAGAGTTGAGACCATAGTAACCCCGGAAGATATGAAGTAAACTACCAAACTGTGGGCAACATATCACACTTCCTACAAGGCTCGCAAAAGGTTGATAGCAATCAATTGCTGTCTTGTCCATGATACCTGACATGGCTGAGAAATTTACAGGGCATCTCCCAGTTAAAATGGGTTTATAAGGGATAGGTAAAGTTGGATACATAGGTGGATAAGATTCAGCAGGAGTAGGATAATTAGGAAACACAGCAGGAGATATCTCTATAGGATCAAAAAGACCATTGATTGGTGGTACTGATAGTTCAGACAAGGAAGACATATGATTGTGGTTAAGTAGCGACGCCTCAACATCAGGGCAACTGCATATCCAGAAAATGAATCTCAACAAGAGCAGGAAGACTGAGGCTGCAAAAAGGCAGAAGCCAGTCACTAGTGTAAACATGAGTAATCGCCTTCTATAAAGTACATATATATGAGTGGTAAAGTAAAAAAGAAAGGGAATTATCCAACCACAACTCACCCTTAAGTCGACTTATGGACTGAAAACATTCCATCCCTTCACCTAGCTTTTTGATGCCATAGAGTTCTACAACTGGAAAACCTATACCAAATTGTGCACCCAAAAGGTGGAAACTCTAGAACACCAAGCTAGTATACCTGTAGAATTAGACATAATTCAACAATCATTAAAACTCGTTCGAAAATCACACCAAAAGAGATACAGGAAGTAAAATTTGGGTGGTGTGGGGGGTGAAAGCTAGAGGGAGATACTCAACAGTGGGAGATTAATGTCTAAACAAGTTCATGAAATTGATAACATCAGAGATTTATCAATAATTGATGTTCAGATAGATTATACATTTCAATTTTGTGATTGCTCACATAAAAAAGGCCACAACAAACTGAAAATAAAAGCGAAAGCAAAATTCAATGACACTCGAGCAATACAAGCTGTTGTCGCCCAAACCTCAACAACAAAGCCCAACAACCTGATACTCCAAACATGACTTTGGTCCATCATTTACTTCACTAAAAGATCCTAAAGAAGGGAACAAAGTTTCTCAATATCATTGCTGTCAATCCCTTGGTTTTCCCATTTCAGTAAACATAACTTTTTCCAACTGCTAAGCTAATCTTATTATTATCTAATGGGGTTTACCGTTCAGGAAAGTGACTTGATGCCCGCTGGTTCTAGAATGTGATATGTTGTCTACCATTTCAGTTGCGTGTGAACCAAAAAGCTTATTGTCAGCTATGCTGAGCTAAATGGAAAATTTTCTTAAATGATCAAAACAGAAAAGGGAACCTTTTCTATAACTTTTCTTTATGTAAATAAGAGAAAGGGATATGACCTATATGCATGCTTTCGTGCATTCTGAGTAAAGGATAAGTTTTCCAAGTAATAAGACTGTCATTATATGCATATTAGAAGGAACGAGTGAAGACAAATAAAGTTCCAGATTAAGTGTAAAATCTTCGAAGAGAAAAACAAAAGTAAAATTATCTATACACAAAAGAAGGCAAACTATTATATGGTTTCTAGGTTCTGATGAAAAAGTTGGCTTATCTCAGAAATTAAGCTAAATGGTTATATTAAGCCTACAACTGAAAAGAAAAAACACAAAAGATGGTCACACATTCTAGCAGATGCTAAATAGTACTTGAAGAAGAAACGAATTCTCATAAATCTCGCCTTTTCCTTTCCATGGCCTCAGCTACCAAACAAAAGCATGATTATTTCCTTGCAATGGGAAATGAAAATCAAGCAGCCCCAAGAAAGAAACTTTGGCCCTATGTAGCTGAGACACTTCAGCAAAATCAAAAAGAAAAATAGAAAAAGGAGGAACATACTAACCTGAGGAAGATGAGCCCATAAATCATAAAGATTCAACTTGAAACCAAAAGATAAAGCCTTTGGTGGGTTGCGATTGATTCAGCAAAAAACCGAGAACAATATAGCCAAAATAGGGATGTGCTCTCAGAAACCCTAAAGCAAGAAGCTTGTAGCTCTCCACCTTTTCCACCTCTCTCTTTCACTGTCTCTGTCTCTTTCTCAGTATAAAAGTGTCCCTCTCTCTCTTCTCTTTCCATAACCAGAGGGACCTAACTTGACCTTTTCAAGACAGCTCAACCCGTTTTTTTTTCGGGTGAAATCGAATCCGACCCAGATCTTGTAGACCCATAAGCATGCCCCATGCAAGGCCCACGAGAATATTTTGTGTGGAGAAACGCACCTGTTGTCTTGTGTACGCATCTGTGTGATTTTTTAAGACTATCTTTAATAGAGAGTTTATTAAAGGAATTAAATAAAATATAATATTAATTCATCATTTAAGAAGAGGTTTATAATAAAATAGAATGAAATGAGACGAAAGAGAATAATTTTATATTACATCATAAACAGTAAAAATGAAAAACTTTCAATTTGGAATGTTTAAGATGGAATGTAAAATAATAAATAATTTTTCATTGTATTACATTATAAAAACCTTTTTCTAAACAACATTTTACTATATTATATTATAAACCATTTCATCCTTCCCAAACAACAATTTTATAATATTACATCTATTTACATTCCATTATATTATTATAAACCATTTCTTTTTATTTCATTCCCTTTCATTAAATACCTTATGTTCAATCAAACATAACCTAAGTCATGGCCTTATGCAATTGGAGAGCTCCAGGTACCACTATCTCAAAGATAACAGCTGGTCTCTCAGCCCAACAATCATTATGCCTTATTGTCTTGGGAGTATGTATCTATAGGCTATGGCGGGAGAGAAACCTTCGACGCTTCAAGACTCAAGCTTCCACTAAAGATGCTCTGATATCCATATTAATAGAAGAAATTCGTGAGATTCTGTTGACTATGAATTTATCTCACCATTGCTGCCCCAGTATTCGTGCAACATTAAGGGTCTAGGATTTCTTCTTGGGTCTTATGCCTAGCTTCGGTTGTGGGTCCTAAGGAGCACCTATCGCTGGAACTCTCTTCTCTCAATCTTTGGTGTTCTGTTGTTGTAATGTTCTCATTTCCTTGCTTTATTGTGTTAGTTATTTCCTTTGATCTCTTTGGACTATTCCATGTATTATTCTTTTTTTATTAATCAAATTTTCTTTTCAAAAAAAAAACATAACCTAAGTCCGTTAAGAGTGTTTAGCCTGTATAAGTTTGGTCTTTTATCAGTAAAGATTTGTTCTTTTGGCTTAATTCTCTATCTAACAATGATAAAATGATCGATGTGTGTGAGGTTAAGTTATGGTTAATTGCTAATAACAGAAGAAAAGATGAAAGGGAACAAAGTTAAGTTCTAATTATTGTTCTCTATATAGCTAATATTTGTTAACGCTTCTTGTGTTTCAGTCAACATTAACAGTATGTGCTTAGTGCCAACTATTATACCTCTTACAAATCAAAGCTCTTTTAAGGATAAGAGAATTTTTGAGAGGTTGGTGGCTTTAATTGCATGAGTCTTATGATCATGAAGAATGTTATTTCAAAGTTGTTTCTGGACATTATGCCTTAATCAAAGCTCTTTTAAGGATAAGGGAATTTTTGAGAGGTTGGTGGCTTTAATTGCATGAGTCTTATGATCATGAAGAATGTTATTTCAAAGTTATTTATGGACATTATGCCTGAATCATCGAATGCCAAATAGTTCCTTAACACTCTTGAAAAGCTTCCACCAAAAATGGTAAGGTAAAGATGAGTGCAACTTTAAGAAATTTTGTCTCTATAAGATATAAAGGCAATAGAAGCATAAGAGGGTACATACTTGAAATGTTTCATCTTATAGGAAAACTAAAGACATTGAACATAGAGTTGTCAGAAGACTTGCTCGTTCACTTAATGTTGATGTCTCTTCCTTCAAAATTCAGTCAATTTGAGGTGAGCCACAATTGTCAAAAGGAAAAGTGGGCATTCAATGGGCTTATGTCTCAGTCAGTGTGAGAAGAAGATAGGATAGAACAACACAAGATTGAGAGTGTTCATTTCACATAAACTTTTTTAGGACATGGTAAGAAGTAGAAAGAAAAAAAGATACGATATCCAAATCGCAAAAGAAGCATAAGGATATGTCGAATAGACATAACTAAAAGAAATGTTTCTTTTACAAGGATCGTTCTCATATGAAGAAAGACTATGCCAAATATTGCATTTGGTGAGTAAAGACATATGTCTTTCACTTTTGTTTACGTTGATGTTAATTTGGTTTTAGTACTAAGATATATTTGGTGGTTAGATTCTGGTGCTGCAACTCATATAAGTATATCTATGCAGGGTTGCTTGAACTTCCAAAGACCCAGTGATGATGAGAAGTACATTTAGACGAGGGCTAAAAATCCGGTGGAAGTTTTAGGCATAGGGACTTTTTGGTTGTTATTACGTACTATTTTTATTTAGAATTAAAAAATATTTATTGTACCACTTTTTAGGTGAAATTTGTTTTCATTTTCTGTATTAAACAAATAAGGCTTTGTTTGTTCATTTGGAAACATAATAAGTGATGTTTATTTTAATTTTATGCCTGTTGGAACTAGTAATTTATCTGATCATGACAACATTTATTTACTTCATACAGCAAATTTATATAATAGTCTTATAATGTTGAAACGAAAGCTGCTAAATGCAAATTATCAAATGAGAATTCTTCATTATTATGGCATAAGCCTTTGGGCCATATCTTTAAAAAGAGAATTGACGGGCTTATGTTGGAAGGGATTCTTGAAACACTTGATGAATCAGATTATGATGTTTATGTTAAGAGTATAAAGGGCAAAACCATAAACATGAGAAAAATATGAGCTAAGGGAGCTAAGAATATCTTAACATTGATATTTACAAATATTTATGGGTCATTTCATTCAGCTTTATAGAATGGTCAACAATATTTTATCATATTCATAGATGATTACTCTTGATATAACTACCTATACTTAATTCACAAGAAGTCGCAAGTATTGGATGTTTTTTAAGATGCTTAAGACCGAAATTAAAAATCAACTTGGTAAAACTATTAAAGCCATAAGATCCAATCATGGTGGTGAATGCTATGAAAGATACGATAGTTCAGGTGAACAACATCCAAATCCATTTGGTTGATTCCTAAGTGAGTGTGGGATTGTTACCCAATACAATGTGCTAGGTTCTTTAAATTGATTGGTGTAGTAAATAGACAAAATAGATTCCTTAAGGATATACTACAAAGTATGATTTGTTGTACAACTTTTCCTCACTTACTATAGGGAGATGCATTAAATATCGTAATGTACATACTTAATAAAGTTCTTATAAAAGCTACAAATAAAACCTTTATGAGTTATAGACAGATAAGAAACCTGTCTTAAAGCATTTACGTGCTTAGGGATGTCCAATTAAGGCAAGGCCCTATAAGCCAAATGATAAGAAACTGGATGCAAGCTATATTAGTATTTATTTTGTAGTTTTAACGAAGGACATTTTTAGGACTATTATGGCACTTGTGAGACATTTTGAGCTTGAGCTACATCATATAGTTGTAGAAATAACGTTTCTCAATCGAGACATTAAGGAAATTATTTATATGAAATAATCAAAGGATTTAGCTTTTGAGGAAACTAAATAATTAGTTTGTAAACTTAAGAAATCCATATATAGGCTCAAATAATCTTCCCATCAATCGTACCAAAAGTTTCATCAGTTGTTCTCTCACCTAGCTTTAGAGTGAACATTGTTGAAGATTGTGTGTAGTTAATTTCATTAATAGCATATTCATTTTCTTGGTCCTATATCTGGATGATATTTGACTTGTCAGTAGTAATGTGGAACTGGTTCGAGAAACCAGGAAATTTCTTTTGGAGCAATTCAAAATGAAAGATCTTCATGAGACATCCTTTGTATTAGGGATCCAAATTCATCATGATCGTTCACATAAAAATTTAGTATTATCATAAGAAATTTACATTGAAAAATTATTACATTAATTTATCATGCAAAATTTTAGACCTCATGATACCCTTGTGTCTAAAGGAGACCAATTTAGTTAAAATTACTATTTGGAGGATAAAATAGAATATAAGTTTATGCAGAATATCCCTTAAGCATAAATAGTAGGGAGTTTGATGTACGTGCAGGTATGCTTTCATCCTAACCTTGTATATTTTGTTGGGGTGCCTGACAAATACCAAACCAAAGTAGGAAGAAAACATTGGATAGCCAAAAAAAAAAGTCTTCAAATATTTACAAAACACTAAGGATTATATGCTCACATATGGGAGGGTAAGCAAACTTAAGATAACTTAAGATAAGGATTATATGCTCACATATGGGAGGGTAAGCAAACTTAAGATCATTGAATCTTTTTATTCTAACTTTGTTGGATGTCAAGACAGTCATAAATCAACATCTAGTTATATATTTTTGTTAGTCGAAACTATGATTTCTTGGAAAAGTTCCAAACAGATGCTCATTGCATCTTCCATTATGGAGGCTGAATTTGTTGCATATTATGAGATATTCAATATATAGGATAAAATACATGGAATAAATATACATTATACATGAAATTAAGATGAGATCATAATTATGAGATTTATATTGTATTTATTTATTATCCCTAATTTATTTATATTTATTATTCTATTAAGACTAAACAATAATAAAGCAAAAAAGTTAACACATATTATATTTTTTCCTTATGAAGAAAATAATCGATCTCATATACTAAAGTGAAAATCTAAAAGGATGTAATTTCGCAAAAATTTTGGTTTAGCCGCAATTGTTTCGAGCATAAATGAAAATAAAAAAATTAAACGCAAAATAAATAACTCAACACTTGATATTTGGTTAAGCAGTTCAGCACAATTTACCTACGTCTGTAGGACCCTTACCTAGATTAACCACTTTCATTTGTACTACAATAATAGTTTTTCTCAAGACATTGTAGAGCCGACTCACCCAATTCTTAACACTATCCCTCGTCCTCACAACTCGTGAAAGTAAATCACTCCTAATAACACAACCGACTCATGCTAACCTCAATAGAAGATTTTATCAATAATTTTTAATGATAACGATATGAAATAAATAATTTAAGTGATTAAACAATAAACAACATAAACAAATACACTTTAGATAAGAAAAATAACTTCCCCTAGTAATTCTAGCTTCTTCAACGAAAGATTAGAAAGTTGTTCATCAAGAATGTTGTTGGAATCTTTCGATATTGTCATTAAACCATCACTCACACAGCAACGAACAAATCACCAATAAACATAAACATTTCTTCACTAAAACATTACAAACAACGGAGCGATAAAATCTATGACACCTGTTGGAATTTTACACACATCATCACCACTATCGACAGCCACTAAAAGCACACTGATTAACACCCAATCAGCCTAACAATAAACACACTAGCGACCATAAGTGACAACTTTAACAATCACAAAAATTTGTGAAGTTTTCGCACCCCACAAATCACATCCAACATTCACAAATTAACACACCATAAAAACGATTAATAAACACCAAAGATTCACACAAATACAAGATAAAACTAGCTACCAAATTGCCCTCAATAGTTGTTCAAAACAGAACAAAATGAAGTTGTCAAATCATATAAAATTGACAATTACACACCCACAAAAGTCAGATAACTCTTGACCAAAAATTCAGCACCATATCAGAATCATATCCCATAAATTAGCTACAAAATATTATCCAAGATTGCCCTAAAATTCCAGCCTTCAAGTCATACAAAAACTTCATTGATTCACACCAAAAATGACAATACTTTAGCCCCCATCTCACATAAATTACAACCATAGTCCAGTTGCAATAAACCAACCAAATCTCCAAATAATATGCTACCTTAGATAGCCATTATCCCCAAAATAGGTTATCCATTAAATCTCATCTTGATTAAGATTTTAAACCTTATCAAACTTATCTTGAAAGAGTCTCGCATAAAATAGAATACTTGTCAAAGTGAAGTTCCACAAATAATTAAAGATGTCCAATTATAAATAATGCCCAAAATATCATAACACAAAACTTAACATAAAGCAGGAAGATATTCACTAAAATTGACACCACGCAAGAATTCTAGAAATATTACTTGTATGTCTATAAACGTTCTTATTGTGATTATTGTATAAATGATTCTTTAACTTAAGCTCTCTAAAATATCTCATGTAGGATTAACTTATACTAATCAAGGGTAGTTCAATTAGTAGTTATTGAATATAACATGAACTATGTAAAGGTAGTTGAGTGATCAATGTAGGATTCATTACCCTAAAATAATTAGGAAGAATGTTTTGTTGTTTTTGATTAGAATTGACTTAAAATAGTTTTCAAATGTCATTAATAGAAACAATTATTAATGTTGGCGCACTAACATAATTGGACTTAACTATAGTAGATATTAAATCTATGCTCTATGTATAATTAGAACATTGTAAGATCAAATGATTCGATTTTATAAAAAAAATTAGGCTTAAAAAGATTAGTCAAAACCACTTTGACATCGCAATATTTAGCGATCATGATGCATAGCTAAACAACAAGCTTAATATATATTTTCTAATTAGAGAATTAAAGATAAATTAAAAGAGTTTAATTTATCTTACCTTAAATATGATTTAAGATTATGATTATATCTATTGTCAATATGTTTAGGAGTCTAGTGAGTCACAAACAAAGAGTGTTGATAAGAGAAAAAGGTAATTTAATCAAGTTAGACTCGATTCTAAAGTTTGAGAAATTTTAGAAACAAATATAAGATATTTGATAAATAAGTACCAATATTAGATATTAGATCTTATTTAATATGTACTTCATTATAATTAATTGTAATTTTATTTAAACTTTAATTAAAATTAAAATTATATTTAAATTAAATTACCATAAGGTTCAAGTAATATTATAAATCGATGTAGGCTCTAAAAGAGTTAATACTTCTTACTTATCCCGCTCTATGCTATTTGTAGAGTTATTTTAAGAAGTTTATGTAAGTACTGTTAGAGGTTGAAGATGAGTGCAATAATGTGGATTGCAATAGACCAGTTTCAGAAATAGTTCAAGAGAAACTACAAAAGAAATGATCAAAATACATATTAAGGTACAATTTACATTTATGTTTTAGTGCGTTCATGCACTAATCATATTATAGAATTTAAAGTACTCTTAGCTTTTAGGAAATCGATCAAAAAAATTTATATTTCTTTTATTATACACAGAATAAGATTTCATTTTGATTTCATAATAGTGGTATCAAAGCATCTTTAGTTTTATGACTTGATTATTATTTGATTGATATTGACATTAAATTTTAAAATTAATTTTACAATTGCTACAAACTCTAATTACAATAAGATTACGTTTAAAAATTCCTTCATTGGTGTTTAAGAAACCTAAAAATCCCAATTATATAGAAACCTAAAATTAATTTTATAATTGCTACAAAATCTAATTATAATGGAGCTATTTTGAGGTGAAACCCTAATTCAACTTTAGAAGGAACTCAATTTTATAGCCAAACGAGAGATACCCTCCCAAGCCTTAATGATATAGATGCATGCTTGGCCCTATTGATTTAATGACCTGATTTGATTATTGTTTAATTGAATTGCTATACTCTAAACCGTTGCTATATCTGGAGTAGATGAGGTTAGTCCAGAAACCCAAATTCTTTATTCCCTAATCCACTGTGTTGTTTCCTATATGATATATTCCTTCCTTCTTTTTCTAATATGAAAATTTTGAGAATTCCTTTCTCTCTAAAGATTGTATACATATGAGCCAACCACTATGATTATAAAAGTCAAATTTGCCTTCTTTCTATTGACAGATAAAATCCAATCCGTTAACTCCTTGTAGCTATGTTTAATTTCATTGATGCCACACTTCTTGAGCATATGCTCTAAGACAGTGTCAGAGAATTCACATTTAAAGAATAAATGTGAGTATGATTTGCTTTCTTCCTCGCAATATAAGCACCTATTTACAATATTGAGGTAAGGAATCTTATTTAAGGTGTTAGTTTATTTTTCATTAGTAACTATAGGAGAAAAGTTATTCTAGGTAAAAGCTCATTTGTCCAAACCAAGCTAGCCCATTCCATACAAATACCTCTTGTTCTTTGGGAGTCAATACAGGACCTACATATATGAATGTCATTTTTGTTAGCTATCCATATGTAGTAGTCCTCTTTCCCTTTATTTGGATCATAGTCAAGAAGACATTGACTTATTTATGTTGGTATAAAGTCCTACTTTTTGTCCCTTATTCATATTTTTACCTTGGCATAACTAGGTATATCTTTAGACACAACTCTTCCCCTAATTATGAATACTGTGAAGGGACAGTTACACCAATTATCATGAAGTAAGGATAAAGTCTTACCATTTCCAATAATGCATTTTTAATTGTCCTCAAATAATATTCCTAAGCTTTAAAGCTTGTGATATAAATGAAAAATGTGTTCCCTTCTCCTCCACCTCCATTAGTGATCTCCCTTTTAAGATGTAAAGGTTAACCATTTAGTCTATAGTGAAACCTTGTTTGTCAAGAGTGTTTAGATTTTCTTAGCATCAATGCTTTTATTAAACAAAGTTAGGGGGTTCAGTACAGGGCCACCATCATTGATAGGGAAGCAAATTTCTTTCCAGCTATTGTAATGTCCTTCTTTCCCTTTATTCTAAATAAATCTCCTCATTTACTTTTTTATAACTTTAGTACTCCTTTTGTTAGGAAGAAATGGGATCCTCAATATATTTGTAGTGATCTGAGTGTAGATTTAACCAATTATAGCCTTCTAGGACAATTATCTGCTTTGCCAAGAATATATCTTCTTTTGAATTTTCTCAATTAAGGGTTTACTTTCATATAAGTTTGGCCTCTGTAAAGATAAAGGAAGTCTAAGATATTTGATAGGGAGTTTCTGCACATAAAGTCTAGTCAAGTTGGAGAGTGTTTGTGATAGTTGTTCATCATTGGTATACAGTACTAATTTGCTTTTCTCCTTATTAATTTCTAGGCTAGATGGACTTTTAAAGGTTAGTAGAGCATTTATGAGTTTTTTGAAATATTAGGCATGTGCTCCGTGGAATAATAAAAGATCATCTGCAAAAACCAAACTAGTTAGTTTTAGTTTTTTACATTTACTATGATACATGAATTCCATGTCCTTTGAAGTATTGAAGTTGATCAACCCTGTTAGCCTCCTTACATTGTAGGAACATATAAGGGAAAACTGGATCCCCTTGGTTTATCCCTCTTCTTCCTCTAAATAGCTTGACCGGTTCTCCATTGACAAGAATGGAGAAGAAGGCAGTGGAAACACATTCCGTGATCCATTTGTTGAATTTTTTAGGAAAGTTAAACATAGTCAAAAGCTACTCTAGGTTCTAACTTATGGAGTCATAGGCTTTATTAAAATATAACAATCTTTAAGTTTTTTCTTCCTTGAGTACCCTTTTTATAGCTTTTGTGCTAATAGTATATTGTCTCCAATTTGTCTCCCCTCGAGGAACGCTCCTTGGTTCACATTTACAATGTTCCTTAACATATTCTTAAATCTCTTAGCAAAGATTTTGGCTATAATTTTATAAAGGAAGTTATGATAAGCAATTGGTCTAAATTCACCTAGTGATATAGGATATTGGTTTGTGGGGACCAAACATACAAAAGTTTTGTTTATCTCTAAAAGCATTTTTCGATTACTCAAAACTCTTTTATTGAATCCATTATTGAATTCCTAAGTAAGGGCCAAGCCTTCTGGAAGAATTTACCATTCCATCCATCTGGACCTAGAGCTTTATTATTATGTCAAAGGCAATGCATGTTATTTCCTCTTTTGTTACTGAAATGTCCAGCAAATTCTACTTATCATCTGAGAATTGATGTCTCAAAAAAGTCCTAAGAGCTTCTATAGTTGATTTACTTCTTGCCTCAATGCCAATAGATTTTCTGAAAAACTTAAAAGCCTTAGTTTTAAACTCTAGTTGTGAGCAAGCCAAACTTCCATCCTCGCTTCTTAAGTATATAATCCTATTAGTATTTCTTCTGTTGAGTATCATATTGTGGAAATATTTGGTAGTCCTCTCTCCCTCATTTAATTCAGTAACTCTGACCCTTTATTTCAATAACTAATAGAGATTCATTTATACTGCCATATAATTTTTTATGGCTTCCTTTTCATCATGAGTCTCCTCCTTTCCACCTAGAGTAATGTAAAGTTTGTCTTGTGCCAATTCTATGACCCTCTTAATTTTGTTTATTTCTTGACAAGAGTCACTACAGATGTTAGCTTTTAAGAGTTTGATTTCCTCCTTTTTTAAGAAAACCTCTTAGTAAATACAAAAGATTTGCATCCTTCCACCTTTGTTTCCATACCTTTTCTCACTGCCTCCATAAAGTGCACACTGTTAATTAAAAATTTATTGAATCTAAATAAGAAGGATTTTTTCTTGGTTACAAGGAAATCAAGAATTAATATAGGAGTATGGTTTAAAATTCCTACATTTAGGAATTTAGCATAGCTCTCTGGAAAATAATCTAGCCACACTTTATTGATTAGGGCCTATCTAGTTTTTTCCTAATCAGCCATTGATTCTCCTATATATTGCTCCATCTATAGAAAATATCATCTAATTTTAAGTCAATGATCTCCATAATTTTTAGGAAGCTTGTTAAGTTTGTGGTTGTCCTCCTTTGGCATACATTCCTTTTATCTTTAAAAGTATAGGTGGAAATAAATAAAGTTATGATCTAGGGGATTCATAGAGTCACAACAACAAGATTTTCACATGAGGTCAAGTGGTTATAAATAAAGCCAAGGTGTAAAAGAACAAGGCATCCCATCTTCCAATTGCATTTTCTAGCTTCTTAGAGTCTTCTTTTTCCTCCTTTCTTTAGTATAGATTATAATACTCTTTCTTTAGATGCTAGTCATATGGATGACCATTATTGGCTAAGTCTTTTACTCTTAATTGAAGGAACTAGAAGACTTTTTGAAACTTTGAAGCTTGGGAAGCAATTGGGTCTTCTTGTGGAAATATTTCATTTATTTATATATTAGATTGCTTTTTTCATGCTTCATTTTTATAATTATTTTTGATTGATTTCTAAGGTGCATAGTTAGGCTATTAATTAAAAAGATAATTTTGCTAGATTAAATATTGAATACGTAAAAATCAATTAATTTAATCTTTTATAGCAATTAGGAGCTTTAATTTACTGTGTCATAAATTATTACTTTTAGGAAAAACATTCTATTAGATTAAATGTAACTACAAATATTGTGTTATCTTGTTTCAATAGGTTTTTTTTCCTTCTTAAAGCTATTATTTAATTAGATTTTAGATTGTACCTAAGATTGTTAAGCAATAAAGGTTAATTGAATTATGTGTTTTCAATTAAGCTTAAGAAAAGACATATATTTAGTATCACATTGAATATATGATTAATGAAATAATTATTTTTATGCCAATGATCAATCACAATTCCAAGGGGTAGAAGCAACCATGAAATAAGGTTTTTTTTTTATCAAGAACAAGAACTCTCATTTTATTACTTCTTTTATTTTTCCTATTACATAATTTCATAACCCCCTTTATTAATTTTTTCTTTCATAACAATTGACAAACAAGAATTCCTTAGGAGATCGACTCCTACTTCCCTATATTATGTTTGTTGATTGCAGAAATTTAGGAATTAATTTGAGGTATAGACAATAGTTCTACCAAAAGCTTATAAGATATTGAAGTTTTCACTTTTACAATAAATTCAAAGAGTTTATTTTAGAGATGCATGTAGATTTATCATGTCTATTAGAAAGTTAATGGGAGTATAGTTATACTTTTTAGTGGGCATAAATAAATCATATAGTGCTCATAGAGAACAAAAAAAATTATATTTTCAGTTGTTGCAATAACTTACTGTTAGGAATTAGATCTACAGAGATAATACTAAAGGTATTTAGTATTTAAGATATTTGATCTATTAATGATATCCATTATTCTATTAATGATATCCATTATTCTATGTGTGAGTTAATATTTAAGTTCAAGTTCATATAAATATTAACTTTAGTTTGATAGAAATGAGTCCTAATTAAGGTATATTTTACTTAAAACAATATTATCATTTTAGTTGGAAAATTGCTAATCAACCTATAATATATTTTTATTTAGTATAAATGATTATAATGATCAAGAAGTTCTTTAATAAACTTGGTATAGTTTCTTGTATTGTTAAAGGAATAATATACTTTAGGACAATAAAACCATTAGGCGTGCGAAATGAATTGAGGTTTCTTCAAAGATCTAAGTATCTATTTAGGAAGTTTATGTTAGTTATAATGATAATTAAGATTAAATTTATAAGATTTAATCAAGTATTCACTATAAAGAATCTTGTAGAGTTCTCTTACTAGACACTGTCCCAATAGTAGCACGATCGTCGTATTGAGTTATGATATAAAATACTTAAGCGATTGGCTTAGTGTAAGTAAGAGATCATTAGTTTATTCCTAAATTATTTATAGTCATTATTCTGTTGAGATGTAACATTAATAGAGCATAAAAACCTAGCACACATTATGTTTTTTTCTTTATTAAGAAAGGATTCGATCTCATATACTACAATATGAAAACACTTAGATGTAAAAATGCATTGGTAAGGGAGTGTTCCACCTTAGAAGGAAGCACCCGCATGAGCAGGGGTGGACGAAGCGAAAGCGAGAATGTCAGAAAACAAACTTGTGGATGCTTATTGGGGAACAAGTTCATTAAACTGAACCGAGATGAGAATTTTATTTGAAAAATTACTTGTATGTTTAAGAAAATTTTTGTTATGATGATTTTATAAATGATCTTCTGACTTAAGATTTCTAAAGTATTTCACATAAGGATTGTTATATTTTAAATACTACTTATAATCTATTCTAATCTATGGTAACTCAATTAGGAGTCATTAGATATAGTATGAACTATATGAAGGTAGTTAAGCAATCGATATAAGATTCATCACCCTAAAGTGATTAGAGAGAATGTTTTGTTATTCTTTTTAGTATCATTCGAAAATTCTTGGCCAAATTGATTACACTTTGAAAATAGTTTTCAGATGTCATTAATATAATCAATTACTAATGATGGAGAGCTAATATGATTGAACTCAAATATATTAGACATTAGTTACATGTCATATGTCTAATTGAAATATTGACTAATGAAATAATTAAATTATACAAAAATATCCATAGAGAGGTTAGTTAAGGGGTTGTTTGGTTCCACTTCTATTGTTCTATTTTTGTTTTTGGTTTTTGTTTCCTGTTTTTGATTTTTATTTTTTCCTAAAAAAATAAAAACTTGTTTGGTAGAGATTTGTAATATAAAAATTGAAAACAAAAACCTGTTTGGTTGAAATTTGTAATAAAAAACTAAAAACAAAAACATGTTTGGTTTTATCATCCTATTTCTATTTTTTGTAATTATACTCTTATATGTAATAATTATAATATAATACATCATATTTTTAAATTAATTAATTATCATTATAGCTAAAATTAAAATATATGCAAATCAAATATTATTAAAAAATTACACATTAATTGTATATAATAAAATTACATAAATTAAGATTATATTAAGTTATTCTAATTAATAAAGTATGTTCATCATACTATAATTCTTGAAAACATAATAGTACTATCATATTAGAAATAATATAATCACTCCACATTCGTCTAGCAATTTCTTCTCGCTTCCAAGACATACTTCGAAGTTGTGCTGGAGTGATATTATACTTCACTTGAGAGTTTGCATCTTCATTTTCACTTTCTCTAATTTGTTCTTCATTTTTATCATAACTTTCAAAAAATTTATTGCTTTGTCCATACATTCTAATATAGTTGTGTATAACACAACAACCAATATCAATGTATTTTTGTTTTTTCATATCGTAACTTGACATGTTTTTAAGTATAGGGAATCTTGCTTTTAGAATGCCAAAACATCTTTCAATAATATTTCTTAATGAAGAATGTTTGTAGTTAAACAATTTTTGTAGACCTTGAGGTCTTCCTTTGTCTCTATAATCTCATAAATGAATCATAATTACTATGTTTATTTAAAATAATATATTATCTTGTGGAGGCATAAGAAATTGATTTGTTGTATTTGTCACTGTTTCTAAAAGAACTCGAGAGTCATTTATAGTACCTTTCCATCCAGCCATTACACATATAAAATGCATGTCAAATGAGCAATAACACATAATGGGTTGGATTAATTCTTTTGCCCCTGTATGGTATAATATGTGTACCATCTATTGCTCTTACACAATCCTAAAAATTAAAATATAAATTAAAATAATTATTAATCATAAGAACATAACTAATATAGTAATTAAATATATGAATGTACTTGAAAATATGGAAAGAATTTTGAATTATGTTGAATCTTAGGAGGTGTATTAGTAAAAGATGGTGGAGTAATGAATCATTTTGTAAGACAATTAACTACATATAAGACTTTATTTGTTACAAAAACTATTTTCCAATGATCCCAATTTACTACCTGCCACCAGACTAGTAAAATAGAACTAAGGATACTAACACCAATGCTCGACTTTTACGCAA
>JANVCQ010000005.1:8663294-8675244 GCA_025531925.1 Erythroxylum plowmanianum
TCACAACTACTACACACACTCACACCATCGCACATCACTTACCTCATCCAAGCCAAGACTCCTCTGTTCTTTTTTTTTTTATTGTTGCTGTTTTGCTTTTCTTTAATTTCTTCAATTAACCTAAAATAAAAAAATACAAATAAAGTAGCATCAATTGTCTAAAAATTAATTTATTACAGTTAAATCAAAATACGACAATTTTTGCCCCTATAAATCCAAATTAAATGTAAGGCACAATAATTCAAATAATAATCAAATAAAGCTATAAATACCAATTTAGTGACAAAAAACTCATCCAAAAGATATAAAATTATATTTGAATAAATGAATTTATCAGGTGTATTAGTAAAAGATGGTGGAGTAATGAATCATTTTGTAAGACAATTAACTACATATAAGACTTTATAAAAGTACTTTAAAATTGTCCAAGTCAAATGTTGAAAATGTTCTGTATTGACTTTAGTTGTCTCACTATGTCCTATAGTCATCAAGAAAATTGCTACTTGTTCCTCCACAGTCAAATAACTTGTTGCCCTTAAGCCTCCTAAACTCTTCAACTCATTATATAAGTTCAAGAAGATTATCTTTCTCATTCTTAAGTTTTCATAAATCATTGTAGGATTTCCTTTCAAAGGTTCCAATATCCAATCATGAATTGGTAGAGCAGAAGTTCTACATGGTTGTTTTTGTAAATGAAAATATTTGTTCTCTCCCCCAGCTAAAAAAATAATGATTACTTTCTTATGTTCATCATCAGAATCTGATTCGAAATTTGATAAGAAATCCACGTATTTACAATGACAACATTAAATAATTAATAAAATATTTAATCGAAAAGTTTAACCGAATGTAGACAAAATATTCATACATTAAGTCAAATATTCATACAAATCACAAACTTAAAATGATCAAACTATGGGATAATGTTTAAAATAAAAGTGTTAAATTAATAAGAAATCGATATGCAATAACATGAAAATATAACTAAAGTAACATAATACAATGCAACTTCCTTTTACCCATCTTTATAAAAATGTCCCTATAAAGTGGAGAATCATGTAAAGCCTTTATAATTTTTCCATATTGCACATCGTCAGCACCCAATTCATCTAATGACTCCATATATACCATCATTATGTTACACTCTTAAGATCTACTCTCTGCGGTGGATGATGTTTCACTTAGTTTTTTCGCAAGTAAATCATTATTCCTTTTTGATTGTTCACCAAGTACAACCAAGACCTCTTCTACAATGTTAGAATGTGTCTTCTTTGCCTTCTTATTCTTAGGAGATTTCTTTCTCTTAGATATAGAACTTATATCTTGAGCTTCTTTGTTATTACATGAGTAATCTTCATTAACATCATTTTCATATTCCCCTTCTGTACTATTCGATGGGGATTTGGTTAATGGATGTGCATGCACACCAGTTGCAATAGTATCTCTAAAAATATGATACAAGTTTGAAAATTCCTTAAATCTTTTTTTCTTGAATATGTGAGCCATTTTATGCACCTATAATGATGAAAAATGAGTCTAAGAATAAATATTATATAATATGATATATTAATAAAAATACATATTTTACCTTAAATAGATTTTCCCAACATTCATTTGTAAAATTAACTTCACCAGTAAGAGAGTTGTAACTGATTTCTATTTCTTTCAATGAGTTCTTGAAATTCTTCAATCTAGCCCTTAATCTATTATACTTATTCTTCAATTAAATATCAATATACTCCTTATTAAATTTTGTTTGAAGTCCTACTTTAATATTCTTCCAACCAGATTGGGGAAAGCTAATAGTGGTTCGATTTTCCTTCTTCACTTCATCAACTATCAATGAGATTAAATACATTTCTATGGCATCATTCCTTACCCCATATTTTTCATTTATTTCCACACAATCATTGGAATCATTCATATTGTTCAAATCTTCCATCACTAAATGTAACCACATATAAGTGATATAAATCATAACAATTTCTACAAAGTATTAAATGGTAAACATGATTTAAATAAACATAAGACAACCATAATAAATGCTAAATTGCATAAAGTGTATGGAAATCATTGAACAAAAATAAAGGTGTAAATTTGATTCTATGACATAAAAACAAAGATGTAAATTTAAGCAACATAATATATGCATGATGGTGAAGCCAACAGCCCCACTTCGACTCTCTTCACTGCCGCAAGCTTCTCTCTACCGCCACTCTTTGTTCTGCCCTTACTATTCACTGATTTGACAAGTTAATATGTTGGACCACCCTACTATTCACTCTTCTTTTCCTCTCCACAAGCTCTCTTCTTTTCCTCTTTCACGCAATCTTCTTATCTCATAAACCACTTCTCTTTATGTAAATAGATTAAACGACTTTAAAGAGATCCTCCAAAGTTTTCGTCATTTAAGAAACAATTCAAAACTATAGCTTCAAGAATTACTATCTTGTTCTAAATAATGATGATCTTAAATGAAACGAGCATTTTATTGCAGAGACAGAGCCTTCAAGGAGTGCCTTGACCAATTAGAAATGTGAATACAAACGTGAACAATGATACCACTAAAATATCATGTGCTTTAAGATAGTTACCAATGCTCCAAACTTAGGAACACAACTACTTGTTCATCGTAGCTAATTCTTACTAATAAACTAGACGTTCTTGAAATTGTAACCTTTTTACTTTATCTTCAGACAAGGTAAACAAATGATCCGATCTTCACTCAAAACATGCAGGATACTTTCATACTACAGCTTTCCATTCACTTTTCCATTTCAGGATTTGTGAAAGCACGAGGAGGGATACAATTATATCCCTCAGCTAGGTGATCAAGTTGCATATCTGAGGCAGGTATCACGTCGTCATGCTATCCCTGGGCACTGCCCAGTGAGAAACACAAGAAGGGCCTCTCTCATAAAACAAAACAAGTTGATGAATTTAATGAATTGATTTTAATTATGCTACAGTAACATGTGCATGTTACTGTAGCATAACATGCACTCTCTTGCATGATTTCAAAGAAGAGAAGATGATGGACTTGTTATATTTGAAAACAAATAACAACAGTTAAGCAACAAGTTACAACATACACGTAAGCAGATGAAAACAAACCTGGGAATCACAGGCGATAGAACACGCAGGAGAGGGCAGAAGACGTAGAAATTACAGCCGGTAGAAAACATAGATGAAGGCAGAAGATGACAAAAGACGTAGTGACGGAGAAATAGCAGAAGAGGCTGAAGACAGAGTCAGCATAGGGAAATCGTTTTCGTTAAATATAAAAACCTGTTTTCAAAATACATCGAAACGTCTTTTTTACGTTTTCAAAAATCATTTCTATTTTTGTTTTTAACAACAAAAAAACAAAAACATCTTTAACCAAACAAGTTTTGTGAGACTGTTTCATTTCTTACAAAAACAACAACAAAAAACCAAAAAAAATGGAACCAAAAATCTCCTAAAGTTACTTTGACATTATTAATATTAATAGGGTAATGATGCATTACTCGATGTCAGTCTTGATCTATAAAAATAAATTACTTAATTAGGGAATAATTTTAAATTTTATTTAAGATTATGATTTATGTTTATTGTCAACATATAAGATTTAATAGGATAAATATAATATATTTATTAAATAAGGACCAATATTAAGTAATAGATCTTATTTGGATCCAATTGATTTGAACTAAATTAATAGGGATCAATAAAATTAAATTTGAACTAAATTACCAAATGGTTCGAGTTTTATTATAAATAGGCGTAGGTTTTTAAGGAAGAACTGTTTGTAAAGTTTTCTCAACTAATTTGTTTATAAATCATGAAAAATTAGACACATGTATAATTATGATGGTGACGATGAACATATTTTTAAAACGGTTTGAAAGAAATTATATAAAAGAGATTAAACTCCATAATAAAGTATATTATAAAATTTTTTAATTTTAAAAAAATAAAGAAAAGTTTTATTTTTCTTTTATTGCATGGTACGTCAAATTTCACCTTGATTTTCGAACAGGTAAGACTGCTACCATTGCTGGTGTTTGTTTTGAATTCAATAAATTTCTGGTCCCTTCTCCGTACAATTTATTCTTGCCAGAAAGTCCTTTGTTTGGTAATTTTAGTATCAAAGTTTGTTGAGATTGAATGTGTTTTTGAAATTTAGTTAAAGAGTATTTTGGAGTAGAATATCTTCAGCTATTAAATAAGATGCTGTTTGTTTAAATGTTTGATAGGAAATCAGCAGAGATATTGATAATGCTTGATTTATGTAACTGATAAGCATGCTTCAACAATAACAAGACAGTCTTGTTAGTGTTTTTCTCTGCTTCAATGAAATCATCGTTCACTTAACTTCCTTAAACGTTTTTCCTATTCGCTATTGCTGCAGTTTCTTTTTGTTACAGGACAATAAGTTGTTGCAACTAAGGAAGCAGGAGAGATGAGTGGTGGTGGTGGTGGTGGGTGGTAAAAGCTTCCTTTTGATTTGCTACATATTATTGAAGACAATGTACTATTATATCATGACAAGGTAAGTTTTTCCTGCATATGTAAACATGGCAATCTGTTCCAAGATTACCTGGTCTTGGCCAACCGTTTCTGGTACCAGAATATGAACCACAGGATTCCACATTAAACTTTTATAGTGTACAACAAAATAAGCTTTATCACGTTGACCTACCTGAGTTTAGAGAGAACTTTAATGCCATAGATTTATATTATTGCTGGCTTGTCCTCGCAACTTCAGATTTTAGATCAGAAATTTATAGGAAATTGGTCTTCCAACATTAGATAAGGTTTCAATTGGTCCAACTCCATTGAGTCGCTGTTTCCTTGAGAATCCTGCTTTTTCTTCAGATCAAAATTATATAGTTGCGGGCATTTGTGGTTCGCTCCAAAAGAGGTTAGTGTACTGCAAACGAGGAGATAAAGAATGGAAGGTTTTAGGCACAAGTTATGAAGATATAATTTTTCATGAGAGGAAGTTGTATGTGGTAACGCGTAGTGAAAAACTTGTATGTTTTGATATTGAGCATGGTCCAACAGCGACCATCATAATCACCACCACCACCACCACCACCACCACCACCACCACCACCCCCACCCCCACCACCACCACCAGAATTGGCATTGGCATGAACTTGGAAGTGTACACCAGCAGCAGAATTCGTATGAACTTGGTTGAGGACTCTGGTGGAATTCTACTGGTGAGAAAGGTGACAAAGCTTTATGGACAAAGTGGTGAACTTGAAATTACTGCCAGCAGACTTGATTTAACTAGGGAAATTACTACGGGCGTTCCTTTTCAACCATTTGGATGATTCCTAACTATTTCTTGCCACATAAAAATACTAACATTTAGGAATGGGTGTAATAATTATACGCAGTAATACTAGTTATTGTAATAATTAATTAATTAATTATAGACAATAATTATTACATATTGCTTTATTTTGTAAAAATATTTTGATGCAATGAAATAAGGATATATTATTGGGAGTGTGATATATTATTGGACGAGTGCTAATAACTAATGCTTTAAATATTGGACCGGAAGTTACACGATTTTAGACTGATTAAATAAAATTAAAGAATTTAAAATATGATTGAAAAATTCTCAATTTAAAGTTTAATTAAAAAAGATTATTAAATAAAAATTAATTAATTTATTTTAATTTATAAGAATTTATTAATTAATAAAAATTGACCGATTAATTAATAAATTGATCATTTTTAACAACAAAAGTTATTAAAATAAATTAAACTAAACAATTAGACGATTCAAGATTTTTACGATTGAACTCGTTAAATTTTTTAATCAATAATAACCACCAGGTTTCAACACATCTAAAAGTTTGCACAGTTTCGCTTGGTTTGGGTAATTGCAAAATCCGGCAGAGGTTAAATGCCTATGTTTTAATGTCAAACAAATTATTTAATGCAGAAAAATAGTAAATTGCACCGTTGATAAATGAGACTAATACTATGTTCTATGTAGTATCAGTAGAGTCACCAGTTACAGAATTTCTCATTGAAAGTTCTAAAGAAACTTTTGACCATGTAAGTAAAGTTCATATGGCAGCATCAATAATACTCATCATAATTAATGAATAGCTGGGAATTCAGTATGATTACACCAAACAGAAAAGATCCTTTTGGCTCGCTGTTTTGACGCATCGCTGTAATCGGCATCCATATGATCGCTGTCTGCATTTTCCGTTGCTTCATCTTGATGAGAAGACTGTGAATCATCGGATCTTAATAATCGCTTCGTTAAGCAGTGCCATCAGATACTATATAATTTTTTTAGCTACCTTTCGCATGAATCTGGCTTTTAGATGCTACAATAGGATTCCAGCTGAAAAGGGTACTGACGCTCTTCTCCAACTTTTCATTTATAGAGCACTTTATGCTTTGTAGTGATTTCACCAACTGCGTGGAATAGTTTTCTATGGTTTTAGAGATTTGACAAGATGCTCTGAGTGCGTGTAATAATTTTCAGTGGCATCGAATTCAATAAGAATTTGTAACCCAATTAGTATAAGATCTAGCTTTTTCATTTGCATCAATGTACTATGTTGCAGCTGTGTGTATGATTCATTGTGACAAGGATTGTGATTTAACAATAGAGAGAACGTGCTTATGCTGTGACCTGCTTTTTCTTCAGTGTGAGTTCTTGATCTGTTACCAGGGCTATTCATCATGCAGCAAGTGGATACATTCAAGGGATAAACGATCTTGCTACACTCTTTTTGGTTGTTTTCTTGTCCCAATACAGGGAAGGAGACAAAGACAACTGGTCAATTTCTGATCTATCACCTGATGAAATCTCCAAAATAAAGGCTGACTACTATTGGTGCTTATCAAAGTTACAAGATGACCATTATACGTTAGCTCAACAAGAAATGCAGAGACTGTTTTAAGTTGAAGGAATTGGTGCCTATCGTTTGCGTTGTAGCTGACAAAATCTTTGGAATTTGAAGAATTTCCTTGTAAATTTATCATTGCTTGAAGAAAAGAAGAGAACGCTCCTTTGTATAGAAAGAAATACCTTTTGAAATTCGACCAAATGCAAGTTTCTATTTAGGGCATGCAGTTTGTTCATTTACCTCAACTTGACAAGCATCTGGACAACACTTGATGTTTGTTTTCTCCTTTTGTTGATGTTCTTAAACAGTGAATCTAGATGCCATGCGGATGCTGACGTCCTTCATTTGATGATTTACGATATCCTTTAGAGAAGTTTCATACTCCACTAACATGCATTTTATACATGATCGAGAGAAGTACAAAAATAGGGCAGATCAGACTTTGTATCGCTATTTCTTGAACATGAAACAGCCCAGCCGTTACTGTCTCTTGTAACCAAGTAGGTTTATACTTGAAGGAGCTAGCCTACTCTTCTAATATTGTGGTGGCAAATTGAACACCAGGCTCCAATGGGATGACCTTTATAAAAATCTAATGATACACAAATAGTTACTAGAAAAATACAAGACTATAAATTCAGGAGTAGTAGGAATAGCTTCAAATTGTATCCCTTATTCTGATTTAGGCTTCCAAAA
The DNA here is from genome assembly GCA_025531925.1 of Erythroxylum plowmanianum. Lineage (NCBI taxonomy): Eukaryota > Viridiplantae > Streptophyta > Magnoliopsida > Malpighiales > Erythroxylaceae > Erythroxylum > Erythroxylum plowmanianum. The sequence goes on from JANVCQ010000005.1 coordinate 8,670,863, forward strand.
AGCTAAGATGGAAACAAGACAGACAAGCAAGAGAACTAAAACTATGAGACAAATGATTAATTGCAAGCAATAATTTAATATAGCAGAAATTGCACTTGATTTAATTTTGTTGGCAAAACAATGTATACGAGTGCTTGAAAAATTGTAGCAAGTTGTCAGATCTCTCTTCTGCTCAACTTAGGTTCTCTAGATATTTAACAAATGCATATTTCTGTATACACTATCCTTCAATATCAACTGTTAAACAAGACGGGGAGAGATCACTTGCTAGGATCATGTTCTTCAATTCTTCAGATTTCTTGTTAGTTAGGCAACTGTCTTAGGCAATTGAACAGTCGGACTAGGTGTTTGTTCCTCAAAAAGACCAAGTAGACTAAGATAATGACAAGCCACTGCTACTACCAGAAGAATGGAGATTACTGCTACAAGGTAAATAAGCCATAAGATCACCCTTCAACCATCAGACAAGCTTAAGAATCTGTCTCTTCGCCTGAAAAAATATGTTCAGTTTTAAGGAAGGTAAATGTTGAATGGGGTGATACATGCTCCGCTATTATGTAGGAATTTTCTTCATTTATAACTTTAATGTTAGAAACCATATAGTATATGTCTGAACCTGATAAGCTACTAGCAAATCGAAGCTTTGGAGGATGGCCTAGTGACATTTTTTTTAGCAACTAGTACTGAATTATGTAAAGACAAATCCTCAATCAAAAACCCAGTAAAGGAATAGACAAATCTTCCATGTCCACATTCTCACTGGCAAATTTTCATGAAGTCATGTTACTGTAGAAATGACGGTCAACTATAACATGCAAAACATATTTTCATGCAGTAGATTCAATTATTTTTAAAAATCTTACTGCCTTGTGAAATTTTTTAGAAGTCTTCTATAATTGGTTGAGAATCCTTTTCCTCCTATGCAGAGAAAGATGAAAGAAATTGAAGAAAGAAGTTCAAATCAGACACAGGATTATTTGCACAGATACTACAAGATAAAATAACACAACAATTACTTACGCCTTTTTTTTGCTCAATTTCTTCAATGAACTGTTGAGGGTACTCCATGTACTCACCACATTCTTCCTTTACAGAAGATGCAAGCTCCTCTTCTCCAGCATCCTCAAGGTTCCGAATTAGAATTGTGAATGTTAATTTATCTGGTGAACAGCCTGATTCCTTCATTCTTGCATAAGTTTGCATTGCCTTATCAATCATAACAACTTGGAGATATGCCCCAATCATCTCAGTGAACGCTCTGGTGTCAGGTTTCAGCCCTTCCTTCTCCAACTTATAAAAGAATTCTTCAGCCATTTCAATCATCTTGTTCTTTCCAAGCATCTCAATCATGTTATGGTACAGTGATAGCTCTGGTTCGTACCATTCTTCCTTTTCGACAAGCTCAAAGACCTAAAACCTCATTTAATCAGATTAAAATACATAACTGGCCAAAATACTAAAAGAGAGAACTTAAACTAGGTAGAAAGATGGTGGGAATTCCAGCACTGGATTTATGCCCCATAATCAAGTCCAAATGTTTAAGCCACAAATGGCCAAGGACACAACAAATGAACTGATAGAGTGGCACTGATAGTAATCATCCAGTCAGTTTCTTTTTCATGTAGAGCAGAAAAAAAAGATGTCGCATTCAACAATTAGACACTTTTTACAATCTATTCCCCACCTTCTCAAATCATTTATCTTGTTGTCTGTGAGAGTTATCTACACATGCAGATCCGGATAATCAATCGGAATGTCATTCTTGCTTGTCAGGTGAAAAGATTCTTTACTAACTATAGCAATTAGCTTAAGACAATCGGAGAGAAACACATTTAGGTTCAGGTTAGATTCTGACCACACGAAACATCCACCTTTGGCTCCAATATGCCATAACATAAATCTTCCTAGGTTTATTTCAGTTATACATATATGATAAATAAACTCAAAGTAAGCTGACGATCACCCACACAGACAAAAAGAAAGTTTAGTATCTTATGTCTACATAGGCGGCCATAGAAGGCCTTTCTTGTCCATTAATAGAAAATTTAGTCCTATAAGCCTAGCCGCATTCTTCGATTTTTAATCTTCCTTACCCACCCTTCAAGTTGAGAGGAAATCATGTAAAGGTTAGCACTAGTTATATCTAAATCTGGTTTTTCCACTTTTTTTATTAAAAAAACTCTAGTTTTTCCATTCCCACGCCAATATTAACGTTCCCGATTACCATTCTTACAATGCCATTCTAAATATAATAACGGAAAAACTTAATTCAACTACTAACCAAAACGTCTAAGCTTTCAAAGTTTGAAACTTCAGACAAATACAAATATGTACAGATTGACAATTCCGAAACAGAGAACTTGGGATGGTCGAAAGGTAGTACCTTGATGGCCAAATCCAGTTCATTTTGGGATTGAAGAACTTGGAGAGTATCAAGCAGATCAGCCTTAAGAAGCCTTGAGAATTTAGTGTCAAACACTTGTTGGAGTCTGATGGGGCAAGACCGTGACTTGGCCAACTTAAGAGACTGTATTGCTTGTATGGCTTCTGTGGATAATCTCTTTGACCTCCACCCAAGTTTTCGTGGCTTTTTCCTCAAACTACATGTGATTGTGGATGACAACATCTGGGTTTTCATCAAAGTCCCACGAAAGAACTCACACCTCAAGGTTCCCATGTCCAGAGAAGTCTACTTCAATCACACCATTACAATCCGACCCAAAAGCAAAAGTGAATGATGATACTATCACAGCATGGGCAGAGCAGTAATTCACCACTTGCCTCACGTGTAACATCAGCTTGGCACGTATACCTGAATCCACAAATAAGCTCTCGCTCTGTAAACAACACAATCACACACAGAGATCGTAAATTTGGAAAAACAAGATGGGGCAATCACTCTCAGCACCTCAGCGCGTGAGGGGCACGCTCATAAACTCCAACGACTTCATTGCCGCCTGCGATGCCGCCTACGACCACTGCCTCTCCCTCACGCAGCATGCTTTCCCGGGTGTCTTCCCATACCAACTTCCCTCTGCTGCCGACCACATCCACTCCAATCTAACCACCACATACCACCACCCTCTTATCCTCCGGTGGGTCCCATCTCCACCGAATCGGACCCAAGTGGACTCGGCCCTTAAAGCCGTACTCCGCCGACAGAAAAGCGACGGCGATGAGATAATTCTCGGACATGCCCAGTTCAAGGAGTGGGCGACGATGGTTTTCGTGGATGCTGTGGTGGGTAACGCGGTAAAAGCAGTTCTGGCTAGGGTTCCGATTGGAGTGGCCGGGATAGTTGGTGTCGGAGCTGTGACGAGGAGCCCAAAGGACTGGGTGGGTACAGCGATTGGGGTTTACGCGCTCAGCGTCGCGACTTCCGTTTACCTTGGCTTGTCTGGTTAAGAGCAAGAAAATAATTTTACTATTTTCAATTTCTTATAAGTAAAAATCGAACGGTCAGGATCAATTAAAGAAGTTTGGCAAGATCTAGGACGTTGATACCAATGTAAAGATGTGTATTTTGCGGATTTTTGTATATATTGAATTGCATATTGCGAGCAGTTGTGATCGACCCAAGAAATAAATAGAAATATATCAAACCTCTTTTAGCGTTAAAGTTCGAAATTATTATTATAGTTTCTTGCAATTATATGTAACTACAAATTCCAACTCTTTGTGGTTGAATATTGTATTGGACTTGGTATTGGATTGAGTTCTGATATGATACTGTAACCGATCAATATCAAGTACTGTTTCAGATAATTTTTTAAATTTATAAAATAGTTTCTAATTTTTTTCAAAAATTACAAAATGCTTCATTGTTATATTATACAGTTGTAATTTATTTAATTTAGCTTTGTTATATCTTATTCATTTTAGTTTATATATATCTTTATTATATTCTAATTATTTCTATATATAATAACTATCTATATATAATATATATCTAAATATAATAATTTATTATAAAATAATAAAAATAATTCAAATTTTTGTATTTTATCAAAATTTTGAATTATTATTTTTCACATTCCATTTCATTTTATATTTAATTAGACATCATCACAATTTTAATTTAATATATAAAATTAATTTAATAATTATTAATAAATATAATTAAATTTAAAATATTTTTAAAATATATAAATTTCAAATAAATTTTGATTTATTAATTAAAAATATATAAGATAATTATTAGCTTATAAATAATAATATTTAAATTATTTATTTTAAAAATAAAATATTTTTATTAATAAATATTATATAAAATGTTAAAATAAATTTAAATAAAAATAATTTATTAGTAATTAAAATAAAAATTTTTTATTTTTAAGTTTTATTTAATTTCTAATTATTATTAGTAATAATATATTTCTTAT
>JANVCQ010000005.1:8684675-8702613 GCA_025531925.1 Erythroxylum plowmanianum
AGTGAGATATTATGAAAAAGAAAGATAGGATGTTTGGTGAATGATGAGATGTTATTGAATATGAGGAGTCAAATGAACTGAGGTTGAGAGTTGGATGAATTCCAATTGGTAGTTGAAATCGTTATGAATGATGTTGCAATAAAGGAAGTGAAGTTGGGTTAATTTTCAAGTTTTTCATGAGGGTAAAATGTATACTCTGACTTCCAAGGAAAAACTGAATTGATCTAGGTATAATTAGCTAAAGTTGCCTTCATGAAAGTTGTATCTTATTCTCTTAGCTTTCTAACGATATAAAGTATGAAATTTTTGGATATTGAAGTTGAGAGATACGATTGTTTGAGTAGGTGATATTGCATAGGACATGTATCCCGAACAATTAGATTATATGAAGTGATATCGCACTAGAAAGAGTTGAATTTGGGAAGATTATGAGAAAAAGGGAGGATAGAATGGGTTTAGGATCCTTTGGAGGGGTCTTGGAGGGTGAAAATTTCGTTTCATCCGAAGGTTACACGGCTTGCCCGTGTAAAATCACACTGGCCGTGTGTTTCCAGCGCAAGAGCACTATTACATCAGAAAGTTACACAATCTGCCCATGTAAATTCACATGTTCCATATTTTGACCCTCTAAATGACCGAATTTCATTTTGGAGTCTTCACAAAAGTTGTAGATCTAAAAGTCTTATTTCAAACCGTCCAAAAACGAAGTCAATTAGACACCTGTAGTGAGAGCTATGGCAATTGCACCAAGGCATGTACAATATGAGTAACATGTTGGATTCGTTTGGCCATAACTTCTTCGTCCGACCTCCGATTGAGGTGATTCTTGAAGCGATGGATTCTTAACACGTTTTTCCACCTTCCCACAAAAATTGATAGCCATTGGTGTTGAATTAAGATTTAGGCAAAGAAAGCGAGGGATCGGTTGGTAGGGCATGACTTTGGTTGTGAATACACTTTGGATTTTTAAGCATAACTTCTTCTATAGAGTTCCAATTGAGATAGTTCTTGCTGCAAATTAAACTAGAAATGTGAAGCTACAATTTCTTTGAAGAAGTCAATTGTGATTTTTTTGATTCCATTGTGTGGGCTCATCTTTGTGGCTTGAGATGTTATGAGAATGAGAGTGAACTGATGATGGCTAATGAGGGTTAAATGAAATAACTCTACATGTTAATACGCTCACGTTTTATGAATGGTTTTCGGATGTTGGGTTCCGAAAACGGATCCAACATGTGGCCTATTATAGAAAGAAAAAAAATCGATGATGGTTAAGGAGACTTCATTGAATTGTGCTCAAATTATATGGTTCCGATTAAGGGTTGGGTTTTGGAAACAACGCCCAACATTTTCCTTAATCTAAACCATCACAACGCCATTCTTTCATAAGTTGGTTTTCTCATACCAACTCATGAACATGTTGTTTTGGTTTGTTCGTTTCCTTTTGCTTTCCACATTAAAACTGAATACAAAACAAACCCACAGTCCAGAAACGCAACAAATATTCTCATAAACATGAAACAAACCTTTATTCTCGGTTCTTTCTCAACAATAATGGTTTTAAAACATTACATTATTATTCAACCTTTAGTTTCAAGAACCATACATGACCATTATATTTCAGTTAAACAGTGACAATGTTATGAACATTAAAAAAAATCATCAAACCGAAAAGCATCAACACATGATTTTTCTGTATCAAATACAGAACAAAATCAAAATGAACAAAACACAATCATACATAAACGATACACGGTAGAATTCAAATCATGCAATACCGTGGCTCTGATATTAATTGAAAAATATTTATGGATCGAATGATTTTGTGCGTATCTATATTCATGATTGTTTTTCGTAAGATGTTGATTTTCTCTCGTCTTCTTCCTTTAGCGACTTCTTCAATGGTTCAGAATCCCCTATTCAATAAGTTTGTTCAACTTATATAGCATCACTAACCGACATGTTGTTTGGTAATTGGAAGAGAGATGAAAATAGTCTTTGACCCATTTGAGATCCATTATTTAATACTCAATAATTATTATTTTGGATACTTTTCATGAGACTCAAATTTATAAGTCACATGGGACATTAAATAATCTAACAATTCTCTGGTGGTCCTCAACGCTTGTTCAAGCAATACTGAGTTACTGTACTCTTTAAAGATGTGTCTAACAATAATTATGGTATAAAATGGTGTGTAACGAAGAAAACAACATCGTGGGCCGAATTTCTTGTATGAAACGGCTGCGGAAACACGTCCAAATCAGATTAGGAAATGGTAACTAAACTCAATGTTAATGGTTCAATTGTTGACTGATAAAACAAGAATGGATGTTGATTTGTTATCATGAAGGATTAATCAAGGCATATGCTGGGCGGATTAGGTCGTTGGAAAGTCACGTCAACGTCAACGTCATGCTTCATCGTGGCCAATTGTACCTGCCTGCAATTTTGTTTGTCAATTAAACTCACTATTGATGAAATTGTTGAATATTTTGGTGTTGGTGGAGATTGTCCTTTAGGCCTAATTTAAAGGCCAAAGCTTCTATTTTGTACATTGAATCTCCAAGTTGAAATTTATATGCACATGTTATATTTCATGTACCTAGAAGATCCCCTAAAGCTTTATCAGGACAATTCAAGTAGTAAGTAAAAGAAACATGCTCAAAATTTTGAAGTGGTTGTATACCCTTTAAGGCAAAACAAAAGGATGGTAAAGGTGTTTATTAAAATAAAATATCATACAATAAAATTTGTAATCGTTACTTTAAAATATAATTAATCTTATAAATTCAACCTTTATTTGATCAATTTAACGTATTTTAAAAATCTGAAACAAACCATATTACATAGATTTTGTAAACTAAAATATATTAGAGATAAATTGTTTTCATTTAATTAAACATATAAAATTATATAATATATTCAAGATATATTTTTAATTTGTATAGGATAAAAGATATAGACCATCTTTATAATTTTAAAATTTTAAAAATTAAAATTCTTAAAAAAATCATTCAAAATTTTAGTTTTCTTATCTTAAATTTTGGTTAAAATATAATGATAAAAAACACGTAGCATGAATGTCATATTTATACTAATCAAATATTAATTACATAACTAATTATTAAAATTAAATTATGCTAACTAAGACGGACCTAAACTGATTATTTATTATAATTATTTTAAATTACTTACTTTAATTGAGTTTAATTAGTTTGGATCTTATTTAAAAATTAAATTGAGTTACTACATTATTAATATTTAATTAATTCACATTTAAAACTTCTTTTTGTCGCCAAAAACAGTCTCTTCATAAGAGCGGAACTTGCTAGACGACATGTCACTCAGGATTCTCGTTGCCCAACGTGTGAGGTGCAAAACGTTACTCCATTTCCTACGGATTCTTGACTTGTTGTTGGCCCGACTGGTGTGGAATCATTTAATGCGGAGGACTTTTTGGTCATACTTTTCTGTTTGACTCTTCCCAATTGGGCCCTCAAATCCTCACGTCCCCCCAATTGGCTCCATGCAAATTTAACTCATGAATGGGGATTCAATACGAAAGGGGACTGACTGGGGTACTTGCTTTGGAGTTTACGGCAACAACGGCGGAATATGCAGTTTTGTTTAGCAACAGGACCCGAATCGGTCTATTCAACTGAAAAAAATTCGAAATTGTATTTATGAAATGACCGATACTCCAGCAGTCAAATGAATATGCAGCACAGGAGGGAGAGGCTTTGGCACCCTCCCGCGGTATGGAAATCTTCTGTCCCACTTACCCAATATCAACCCTGTGCCACTCATCCACAACCACCCCTCCCACGTGTGTGGTTGTGTCAAATTGAACGTAGATAACGAATATGGGCATTTATTGGCAACCTTCAAGGCCCTCCTTTGTGGGGACTGGCGTCTCGTGCGGACTTTCTACCAAAGTAAGCTTGATTTTTATGACAGGAGCTCTACTAGGATAAACTTATATTAGTAGAGTTTTTATTAGTAAAATTTTTATCAATAGAGTTTTTTTAATAGAATTTTTTTTAAAAAGTAAGTTAACTATTTAACTGTCATTAAAAAACGAACTTTTTTGGAAGAGTTTCGTATAATAGACTATTTGATAACATAAAAATAACAAATATTTACTCTCTCCTATCTAAAATAAAAGTCGTTTTAGAAAAATTTTAATTATTCAAAATAAGAGTCGTTTGTGACTTTTCATGCATGTTTATAATTTTACTTCCAAAATTATCCTTTAATTTCTCTCACATCTTAATTATACATATTATATTTTTAAGGCAGTTCAACATGTAATTTCTCTCACATGAGTAGCACCATTAATAAGGATATATCAAATATTTCATTAGCTTTCTTAATAAGTGTGCATCTCTCTAAAACGACTTTCATTTTGAATAGGAGAGAGTATAAATTTAACTATATTTTATTTTGTAATAAATATTATTTATGCATATAAATATTATTTAAAATATATTAAACAATATGTAAAACACAATATATTCATTATTATATAATTTTAAACCATATGAAGCATAAACGAAAATATAAGTAATCAAATCTTTTATATGAATTATAATATAAGTAAAACTAATATCAAAAATAAATATTAAAACATATAAAAAAGTCAAATAATATTATATAAATATCAAAATAAACGTGAAAATGTGTTTGTGAATATTGTGAGAATTATGTGTAAAAATATAAGGGTAAAAGGGACTAGAAATAAGCTTATTAATTGATTTGAAAAATTTATCTGAAAAAGTATTTTTTTGAAAAACTTTAAATTTGAGCTTATCAAAAAGCTGTATTTTAACTTACAAAAAAGTCATTTATATTAAAAAAAAGTGCTTTTGAATTTTACAGTCAAACAGTCATTTTTCTTAAAAACAGCTTTTGCGGTAAAAAAGTACTTATTAATCCTCTAAAAACTGAAACAAATAGGCACTTAGTAATTCCTAACGTTTGAGAGCAGATTTCTTCGATAAGATGAATAGCATTCAGGCTGTTGTGCCTCTTTCGAGATAAAAAAAAAAACTTCTTTGTTTGTGATTGCATAGAACATCCTTTTCGTTAAATAGGTGTAAAGTAATTTTGTGTTTCTCATATAGTTTTGTTTTGCAACATTTTTAATTTTGTAATAATCAATATTTCACAAGTATATAGTTAAGAAGTCACAGTAGGAACTTTAGGCAAAATCAAAGTATATTTCATGGCACACTCATATATATACTCTATGCAATACTTAGATATAAGTTTCTAATAGTGGAAAAAGAATGTGAAAAATGGAGCGAAGGATGCAAGCATTTATGGATAATTAATTCTCAGTAGATAGTAACAAAATATTAAGCTGTATCCATGGAAATAATTAAGGTGCTGTGTGTCTTTTAGCTGTAAATTAAAATTTCTACTATATATTAGAGTAACATATCGAATAATGAAACTTGTGATAGATTAAGATTAAGCTTCAGCATTACATTGTAGTCTATATATGCCAGTAATCGTCATCGAAACATATGCTAGTGATCATCATCGAAATATCTCCTTAAATATAATCTAATTTGCACTCCCAGTCCCATGTCAACGTTGCAGCTTTCAAGCACCAGCAGGTGGCATGTAGGGGTCTAATATTGTAGTTATGGTCCTGTATGTATATGTTTGATATGTGATGAGATCTCACCTCAGACTCAGAGACTAGAGGGCTACCAAGAGCTAATGTTTCCTACTGATAGAAACTCGATGAAAGAAGACGCCGCCTTCTTGGATCGTCCCATGGCTTTCTGCTCTACCTCCTCTTCTTCTCTTCTCGCCGTGTCTATCACTTCGCTTTTGCTCGAGTCAGTGTTTAGTTGAAGAAAATCATAAAACTCTACTGCCCTATTTTTATCTGCGACAACATACGCATTTAAGATTAACACTACGCACATGTTGAGAACTCATAAATTAGTTGACAATTGACAGTGCTATACTCTTTCCGAAAATGATACAAGCATTACTGGTTTGATTTCTCATCGTACGTCAACGTTTTAAATAGTAGGTAACAAATTCGATGATCATACATTTCTGAAAATTGCATTAAAAATAGGTGTGATTAAGGTTGCCATAATGGACTGTTAATTGACCTAAATAAGGACTGTGATAATTACTCAAAATTTAATATTGCGGTTATAATAATTGGAGCCACAACTTAAAAACCTTCCTTGCTATATGTCAATTTTATAATGAAAAAATTGCATCTGGTGACTGAACTTAGCAAGATTGAAACATGAAGCTACAGCTAATTACCTTCACAGTTACTTGGGCTAATGTGAGTGAGAGGATACCGATCACACAAAGACAACCTGTCACGGTACTTCTCTAGAAATGAAGAGAAGTTCATTGTCTTCTGGCAAATCATCATGGGAACATCTTGTAGCTTTGAAGGTGAAGATGAACACATGTTTACCTCATTCGTTGTCGAAGTAATTCCATGAGCAACCCTTTTGCCATGAAGTCTGTATCTTTCCCTGCACCTTCTCGCCATAATTACATGCCAATGATTCTTCACAGCATTATCAGTTCTACCAGGGAAAAGTCTTGCTATCACAGCCCATCTATTGCCATGAATTCTGTGAGCAGCTAGAAGCCTCTCTTCTTCCTCTTTGGTGAATGGGCTCCGATTGATTCTAGGATCCAGCTGGTTAAACCACCTCAGCCTACAGCTCTTCCCTGTTGTGATGATCAATGATAACTTCGTTAATATGGCACAGTTTTAGTCACAGTCACAATTAGGTATTATCATTGTCAACACGCCCCTTTTTTGTACCTGTTCTCATCTAAATCATCGTTTTTGGTTCATATTATCAATCTTGTGAAGTGAAATCTAACCCTACAAATTTTCCACAACAACAGAGATAATAATAATAATATGTAATACTCATGCATGACCACGAGGTTGAGGCATTTATCGGTGATAACAAAACACCTGATCTTCCTCCAAGCTTTTCGGCTAAGGCGTTCCAGTTGTGAGGACCATAGCGTTCCACCAACTCCCTTAGCTTCTCATCTTCAGTTGGTCTCCAATGGCCCCTGGTACACATTTGACCCCTTGGCAAAAATTGGGAATTCAGCACCAACCCGGTACAGTAAAGTGAAAAACCCTAGCTAGTACACTTCAACCTGCTAGCTAGCTAGCTACCTATAGCTTCATGTATTTCTTCTCTTCTTATTCTTCTTCTGTATATACCTAAAGAAAAAAAATGAGATCAAGCAAGAAAGAAAAAGAACTGGATCAAGTGGTTAGACAGATGGGTTGATGATGGTCACAAATAACAAGGAAAGTTGGTGGCGGGAAGCAAAGCAAAAACAAGAACTGTAGGTTGAGCAATTAAGCAGATTGATCCCAAAAACAACAAACATCTATATCTATTTGTAGCATATAGAAGAGAAGAGATTGAAGTTATAATCAAGTGGTGGTTTCCGTTAGAGAGTTGGGGGGACTTTGGGGAGGGTTCGGACAAACCTCTACCAGCGGATTGATGCAAACGTCTTGGCTAACAAACCCTTTCATAAGTAATCCCTTTTCTCACTTATATATATATATCTTTCTCTCTGTGTAATTCTATGCCCTACTTGAAGATGGACCGTGTCAGAGATAGATAGATAGATAGATAGGTAGAGAAGAGACAAAGAGAGCAAAAGGGTTGCTTGGTGGGGTGAATTTGGTTCTCCTTTCAACGTCTTTCCAAGTTTCTAACCTACGACGTCTACTACAAACCAACCTTAGTTGCCCATTTTTATAATTTTTAATTCTATGCATAATCAAATCTACTATGCATCACTCTCTTTTTGTAGACTACCAACAATCAATACATAACATTTTTTTTAATTCTTTCCTTGCAATCCATCTATTTGTTTTGCATAGTAAATATGGAAATCGTTGATCATTGATTATCTGTAGGAATTAGTTCATCTTTCAAAGTTGATGTTATACCACATGTGTACATACGAATTGCTTATCTATTATACGTAAGTAAATATATTCAGAGATGGAAGGGTTTGGTGAACTTGTTATTAGACTTTTTGGCCAGTATTTCTGTGTTCCATGTTGTAGTTTTTAGGTTTTGGTGATTAACTTTCAGAACTAATTAAAAATAATATTAACTTCAAACTTCCGAACTGCATGATTAGACTCCTCTCCATCTGTTGAACTGTTTCAGTCAAAACATGTAGGTCTTTTCCTAATCTATCGTCTTCATTTTTTTTAAATTATTAATAGCAATTTTTATTAAAATTAAGACATTGGTAATCCAATATTGTGCCGATCCATTGAGGAAACACATGTATAATCTTTAACGTTAAACTTTGTGTCGTAATATACATTAAATAATTTTTTTTCTTTTAAATCTTTTCGATATAACAAAAGATTCATTAAAAATTGATAATAAATTAATATAGTTGTGCATTTATGTATATTATTTACAACTTGTATTTTAAATCTATACTACAACTAGACTGTAGAGTCAATGTACCTCCAAATCCTCTATTGCATGGTCTAGTATACATTTAGTTTGTATTTATTGATGAGCATATTATTATTAGTCTTAATAATAAAATATAAGAGAATTATTGACAATTTGCAATGCTTTTTATGGAAGTGACAAGGTAAGATGATTATGTAATAAGAGAGATTGTAAAAAATAAACGAAAAGAAAAATATTTGGAACTTGATTTTTAAACTTCAATATTGGTTATTTATTTGATTTTAGGCTAATAGAAAAACTTAATGTCTTAAATCTCTTATATTTATGAAGAAATTTAATTAATTTTTATAAAAATTATTAAAATTTAATGAAAGAAGATTCAACAAACATTATCTTATAAATTATGTATGTATATTCACACATATACTAAACTCTAAATTAACGAGTCTTATTTGACATGTGGCCTGAGATGTTTTCATCAGCAGGAGAAATTACTTTGTATTGAAGTGAGGCACTGCCATCATCCATCTCCCACCTTCCCTACCATACGTCCTTCAAGGAAAACTACCGCTCAAAGGATTTGTAACTGTCACTACTAACTGCCAAGTGTTTTCTTCAACTACATTTTCATTTACAATATAATATTCTTGTCATCAACTTTTGTGATACTTAATTTTACTGAGGGATTACATCAATGAGAAAGGTTTTACTATAGTTTAGAAAAATTTTACGGCATTGAAGTTTTTGATTTCTTGTTTTTATTTTTAAATTTAATAAAAATAGATTTATTTAAATTTCAAATTTTAGATTCTTATAATTTTTATAATTTATAAAGAATTATAAAAATTATTTTTTATTTTTTATTTTTTTTGACTTGCCATGAACTCAATATATATTATTTAACATTAATTAATTATTATTACAATTTCATTACGTAATTAATTTTCATTTGTATAGTTCTTTTAAATAATGAATTAAAAAATTAAAATATTTTCAAAGTAGAAAATTATTTAATAAATATATTTAAAATTTAGAAATATATTAAAATACATAAATCTCAATTGAAATTGATTTTAACAATTAAAATATGTATTTATTATTAATAAAGTGTAATGAAACTTCTATTAATATAATATAAACATATATTGTATAAGAGATAAAAATAAAAATATTTAATTAATTAATTTATAAAATAAATTTATTTATAATATTATTAATGTTTAATTATTATCATTAATAAAAGTACAGTTACATTAACAATAATATCCAACAAATATTTTCTTTTTGTTTTAAAATAAAAAATAAAACCTACAATAGAAAAATAAATCTGCCTTATTTTATATCTTCTTACTGTACAATTCCTACTGAGAATATTCTTTTTGGGGTATTTGGGAACTTATTACCAAGTCTTACAAACAAAAGGAATAGGGAAATATCAAATATCACAAGCCACAAGGCTAGCTTATTGGCATTATCGAGGGTACTTAAACAGGAAGTTATAATTATAGTTAATACAATATATAAATTTGATTATCGCTAGCTGACGTACTAAAAGGACTCACCATTCAGGTGAGTTGGTAAGGAGCTCTCTTGACTTAATTGAGATCATGGGTTTGAACCGTCCTCATGTATGCAGCCGTTTAAAACTTGAAACCAGAACTTTACCTCCCGCAAGGGACCTACCCAGCTCGAGCGGGGATTAGTCTAAGTGTGGATGACTTAAAGGTACCTTCTCATAGTTCGGACTCTCCTAGAACACCTCGTGGGTAATAAAAAAAATAGAAATAGATAGATCATTAAGAATTCCGTTGTTTAACATGCTTAATTAAAACTTAATATAGTTATTCAACTTTTCTTCGAATGGAGAATAATATTAAAGATTAAATATAAGTTAAGTTATGAGAGATGGATGAAATGTTTCTTTGGCAGAGAGAGAGAGAGTTAGGTAGTGTACGGCTTTTTGTTGATTCTCCCTATGGCTGTAGTCTGTTTGACATTCTGTTTTGTCGTCTGCTTGTTTTTTTTTTTTTTTTGCTTACAAGGGAAATAAAAATTAACTTAGAGCTCTAGGGTACAAAACTCCGCGAGCATCCTTAACAAGCTGATCCAGGAGTCCCTGAGGAGGGTCCAGGAGAACATGAATACCGGGGCGGAGAAAAGCCGCAAGTCTCGCCAAGCTGTCAGCACATTGATTACCTTCCCGAGCGACATGCTGGAGGTGGAGCTCCCAGTCTCGATAAAAAAACTCCCTGATACTTGGCACCAAAGAGGTTTCTTCAGTCAGAACACAATGAGAGAAAGTAAGAAGGTGAACAACCTCAGTTGTCTGCTTGTTTAATTTGCTCATAATCACTTAATTTGTTTGTCCTTCCCTCTTTTGGTGATTTTCGAGATGATGGCGTGTATCTTCAAATTTTAAACATCCACGCCATCGTGATTATGTAATGTAATTGAGGATGATGAACGTTGACGATCCAGATTAAGCTGCCACGAAGTCGCACACATATAAATACGAGCAGTATATCTAGACCGTTAACCTGTTTTTACCTACCCTAGCCATCAACAGCTCTTGCTAATTTCCAAGAGTTAGTTTTGCTTCTAGAATGAGAAAACTTCATATTGCATTTTTGTTTGTTTCTGTCTTCTTCTCCTCTTATATTGAACTAAAAGTTTCCAATTGTTTTGGCTTCCACGTTATTGTCAACTAACAAGATTGACCGTGAAACTATATATAAAATCCCCACCTCTTCCAACACTATTACAGATGACACATATGACCTATATAGTTGTTTGATGAGAAATGACAACCCTAAACTTTCTACATGAAGAAAATCACCGATTGTGATTGCTCGCCTCGCAAGCAAAGAATTTGAGGACTCAAAGTTATTACATCAAATGTGGACCACGGTGCTCCTGTTTTTGGTACGATAGGGTGTTTTCTGAGGTTATTATTTGGAGACTCTGTTTGATGTACAAACATTGAATAGCTTAATGCATGCATATTTCTTGCACTAATGTGAAGGATACATATATATAGACACCAGTTGTATTATTTTGGCATCATAATCACGTTGGATGTTATCCTTTCAAAATTCAACCTCACGTTAAAGCTATGTATGAAACGAGTAAAAGGTATTACTTGATTAAACTGTATCTTATCCCAAGGGGAAAATAACTTCTCTTCCTGCGAGTTGGTCACCAAAACACAAGCTCCGTGACAACACTTACTGCCTTTTGTTCACTTCTATTTTGTTCAAATAGTATTCCAGTTATAGTACTCTTGTTAAGGTTGACGGTTCTAAGTAGATTGACTTGGGTTCTGGGACCGCAGAATGTTATTACGAACATATGATTGGTGGAAAGCCTAATTCACCTACCTTAAGCAGCAGGTCAGCAATCTCATTACCTAAGATGTTGGTGTTATTTTCCGTATAGACCATATGATCATCAAATTCCGTTGGATCCTCCTTATCACCTAATGACAACAAAAGGGTTACTGGGGCCACAAGTTACCTTACCCAATTCTTCAGAGCTATAACTCATTTCTCGGAGTTAATGCTGTCTTTCGTTTGTTTAACTTCAACAGGATATGAAGTTTACACCTACCGTTTTCCACATTCCCAAACAAACAAATATACCCTTTTCAATTAATTATATTGTTTCCTCCTTTTAGCTGAGTGTATTTCATTATTTGATTCCTTCCTTTCATTCCCTTGGTTTATATAATCAATATGGCTTTTCATTGCGCCCATAATAAACAGTCCCAGCAAGAAAGCAAATAGACATAAAAACAGTCCCCAAAGGACACCCAACTTATCACCAAAAACGGAGTTTAAATCAAACGACTTAAGATGAAGCAAGTATGATTATAAATATAATTGACTAGTAATGTTAAAATCAAAATATCAAGAATTTTTTTGAAAGTTAAAAGTGAGTTTGATGTGAAGAATGCCATTTTGAGTCTTTGAGTGCATCCCAATTTTTAAGTTCATTAGGTGCAACTACATATAAGACTAAACTATATCTCTGCACATGTGGCTTGTTAGAATCAGAAATGAACATTACTTAAGCAAATGCTTTTGTGTACTGAACTTGTTGTAATACATCACCTTTTCTGATGGATAACTTGCCACCTTCTGATACTTTGTGTCGATCACCAAAGAATGTTGATGAAAATTTCTCTTCCATAAACGTGACTCAACAGTTATGGTCTAAGCTAATGTCACACATGTCTCAGTTTAACTACCTTCCTTAATGAGATATACACTTTTCCCAAAACAATTTTAAAAGAGTTAAATTTACTCTGCATTTTAAGAAATTTTTTAAAAATTATATGAAATTTTCAATTTTTAGTTTTTAAAAATATTTTTTAGACTTAAGTTAACCATCAAATATCACAAATATAGTAACCTAATTCATTTCTTAAACCCAATCTAAACCAATTAAATTACATTCAAACTAATAATTTAAGATAATTATAATAAATTAGTTTTAATTTAATTTAATTAATTTGGTTCTAATATAGAAGTTGAGAGAAGAGTTTTAATGAAAAATTAAGAAATTAAAAAAATTTCTTAAGAATTTTAAAGATCTTAAATTACATGGAAAATATTTGTATGTTATCCTTTAAAAATATGATAATTTTTTAATTGTATAATAATAACAATGATTAATGTTATAATAATTAAGGTCCATTATTTTATAACTTATTATAATCAAATACAAATTATCTTTCATATCTCACAATTTACAATTTAAAGCCTTATCAATAACATAATACAAAATCTAATCGGCTTAATCATACAAATTTTGAACTTTTGAACTTTTTTGTTTCGTTTTTAACTTTCTAGTTTAATTTATTGTTGTTAAAAACTGATTAATTTATTGATTAATTTGTCAATTTTTATAAATTAATAAATTTTTATAAATTAATTAATTTTTATTTAATAATTTTGTTTAACTAAATTTTAAATTCTTTCGCAAACAAAAAGATTCTCTTTCGATCATATTTAAATTTTTTTGTAATTTTCAAACCTATTTTTAAAATATTAATATAATACGCAGTCTTGGACGACATCACGAAGCACCGTCGGCGGTCGGCTTGAGTAGTCCTTTGGCAAAGCTCTCTGATACGCAGGAAGTAGAAAACCCCTCAAAAAGTACTATGCGGCTCCCACAAAGCGTGTGGTCCAAGAAAAATTGAGCTCAGGCGTCAGGTAGTGAAGTAAGTGCAATGAACCATCTGGTTTGGTTGTAAGGTTCCTATTGGTAGTGTACTTCCAAGTCTAAAGAGAGTGGAATATCTTAGTTGTGCTCAAAGCTTGATTGGCATAAAATTGACTGATTGTATATAACTTAGTGTATCAGAGAGCTTGGCAGGAGAAAGGCACAAGAAATCTTTGGAAACTAATCGAGTACAGAGCATCAAACACCCAGCAGGGTACAGGCACGTGATGAACTATTGGGTATCCATTTCAAGTTTAGTGTTGAAAACGTCGAGATTCACTCCATCACATTCTCAACAAAAGCTGCACCGCCATTGGACAATCTAAAAGTCCATCCTTGGTATTCCAGGCAACAGCATGTTCAACTATCAATGATACTAAAGGTTAGCCTACTAACACCTCCACTCCCACTAGTCACCACAGCTAACCATAAACATGATTCAGAACTTTGACCAAATTTGTGAGGATTAACTTTTTGGCCTTCGTGCTGCTATTCAACAAAACAATTATTATGTAGAGTTAGAACAACTAAGATTGTCTTCCAATTTTCATCGTCCTTTATATTGATGTGTCACCATGATAATAAAAGAATGATGATCTTTATGAAAGACTATCAAATTTGACAATATTCAATTTCTGATGGAAAAACTCATTCCTATCCAATACATGATTTAACTAAAAGAATCTACCAGAACTAATTAAACTTGTAATCGTTATTGCATGCTTAAGCCTGAAATGATCTACTAATACCATTCAGGGGGCACTAACCTAGTAACCTGGAAAGAGGTAATTTGATTATACCAGTGATACCCAAGAATTAACATTTCACTTACCATTCTTATTAGGCACAAAATAATCGGTTCCAGTTATTCTGATCCTACTATGTTCCATTCCATTTTACTCAAACATTCATATAGGTCCTACATAAACGTGCGAGTGAGATGAAATGAAACAGAGTAAGACCAGAATAACTGGTATAGAAGATCACATCCTTTCTTATTAGGAAATTACTCACAAATTTATCAGTACTAACCATCCATGAATTCTGCAAGGAATTTATATTTGCAAATGAAGAAGCTCACGGACTGCGTGGTGTTAGCAATTATACAATGCTAGATATGTAGGAATACAATAAAATCAAGAGAATAAAGTGGGCAATACATTAGGCCTTGAGGGAGATATGTGAGATTCGAACTTCTGAGCTGGCTGTTTATTACACGCCGTCAAGCAAACAGCATATTAAAGCAGGCGTTGGACCTCTTATTGCATGAACCCCAATGCAACCTTCGTCCACATTCGTGGCATAACAGGAATCCACATCTGCACCATCAGTAACAGTAATAACTATGAATTGAGATCAGAGATCCAAATCTCCTGTAACCATTCCTCATTAATCAATCATCTCCGCCAACAATTAATAAGAGAATGACAGATGCAGTATATCAAGAAAGGTTATAAATGGCAAACGTACTATGATAGATGCATCACATTGCAATTTGAGTGAATCGTAAGGTTACCACTTCTCTAAATAGTTAACATAACTTTTACCATATCAGCTATTACACAGTCTAATGTAATATGCACTCGTGCCACAATTAGAGCCTTGTGTGTTAATTCCCACAGCAGATCACTCTCACATCGATTCATGCAACAAATATTGAGAGGCAAAGATACATACACGCATTTAACAGATTTGCAACCTTCGAGACGCTCAATAGAGTGACCACATCTAGGACATCTCGTCCACTTATTCTGTTCTACGAATTGCAGAACCCTAGTATCAATAATATCCCTACTTCTAAACACCATACTCTCGCCGCATCCAAAACCATCATGCCAAATACACTTGCATTCAAAACAAAACTCTCGCTTGCAACTGGGACACCTAACTTTCTTCACCTTCTTCTTACACTCGTTCAACACCAAAGCCGAGCAATCTGAATGTGGGCAATAGCAACTTTTTTGGTCTAAAACCCAAGAATGTAATAGACGATCACACCATGAATTGAACAAGGATGTTGAGATTATAGGCCTGCATGACAGAGGGTCTAATAGATGCTTGCAGTTGAGTCCAGGGCAGCGAATGGTGACAGTAACTTCACTGCCTGGAGATCCTTCGATGTTTACTTTAATGAGTATACCTATGCAGTCAATACAAAAAGAATGCATACAACGGCCACCATTCTTGAACTTCTTGTTTGAGGGCACACTTTCAAAGCATATTTCACAGCTGAAGTTCGATACTTTTTCTTGTTGCCGTCTTGAGGTTTGGGGTTTAAGGAATATGTTCCCCATTGTACTTAGGGTTTTCTCCTCGCAAACGTAAATGATATAATAATGATTCTTGTGTTATTATAGGACGTAGATTTTCATAGACGTAATTTGAGTAGGATACGAACTTTTAATAGACCTTTTAGTAGACGTAAATATCAAATTTCTTATCTTGTTCCAACTTCCAAGTTCCAACTCTGTTCGTCTCCCTATCTATAAGAGTTTTTTATGAACTAAACTAGCTTTTACAATAAAATATTTCCTTTAAAATATATATTAAAAATAAATTTTGGATATAGAAAATTATGGTCAGAATAAATCCGTCCAATTGGCTGGAGTTACGGGGATAGGACCTTCTATCCAATTTTATGATATCTTATTCTATCCCATGAATCTCAGTCATTTATTTAT
This sequence comes from Erythroxylum plowmanianum, assembly GCA_025531925.1. Lineage (NCBI taxonomy): Eukaryota > Viridiplantae > Streptophyta > Magnoliopsida > Malpighiales > Erythroxylaceae > Erythroxylum > Erythroxylum plowmanianum. The sequence continues at coordinate 8,701,060 of JANVCQ010000005.1, forward strand.
GTGAGTCCCGTGTTTATTTATGCGAGACCTATACGAAACCTACATAAATAAATAACTAAAATTCATAAGACAGAATAAAACACCATAAAATTAGATAGAGGATCTGGATACAGAAATACGACCAATCCCAAGGAAGAAGAAGGAAATTGCAAGGTTTTACGTTGCAATTATGGAGATGCACAATTTCCGAGAATGCAGATGCAATTATAGAAGCATAGTTGGTTACATTCATGAAAGAAAGTTCTCTCCTCCTAATTAGCCCTATTAGTAGGAATTCGCTCATCTTCTTTATCGACTACATTATGTTGTGGACCTTACCCATTGCTAATAAATCACCATTGCAGGTTTTGCTTAGAAAATCTTGATTTCTGCGTGGTACGTACTATAGGATGCTTTGTAATGGTTACTTTGAAGCTTTAACACAGATGTAGACCCACCACATGTTATTACTGGTTGATAACAAAATAAAGCTGCTAGTTTTTAATTTCTTCAGTCTCTCGTGTTATTTTCAATTTGTGAACAATTGACACGTTTTGTAGTCAATACCAATCAGGTTTCTCTGTTTTAACGACTTTTTTGTACTGATCCTCAAAAAGAAAGACTAAAGAAAATGGAAGTTTTAAAAAAGCAAAAAAGATAGAAGCTGCCTAAAACTAAATGGAATTCGTTACATCCTTCGCTCAAAGGTAATTGATCCCTTTGGAAATGTACTGTTTTTGGGTGCACACTACAAAAAAAAATTAATTTCAGTAACTATTATTAATAGTTGCTAAAAGTAAGAAAATAGTCGTTAAAAGTTATAGCGACCAAAATCGGGTTGGTCATAGGTGGTCATAATAGGGTTGTTACTAAAAGTGCTCAGTGACGAGTTATTACGTTGGTCGTTAAAAATGTATTATTAACAATCATTTAAAATTGGTCACTAAAGGTAAAATTATTACCGACCAAATTTATACTTGCTAATGTAAAATTTCATGGTCGCTGTAATGTTATAATTGTTGCTATAGTTATGCATACTGCGATCAAATTATTTTTGTTGCTAAAAAATAATCTTATAGCAACCAAGTCAATGATTACTATAGCTATTCATACTGCGACCAAATTATTTTTGTTGGTAAAAAAAAATCTTATAGCAACCAAGTCAATGGTTACTATAGCTATTCATACTGCGACCATATTATTTTTGTTGGTAAAAAATAATCTTATAGCAATCAAGTCATTGGTTGTAGTTATTTTTATCTGGTTGCAACAAATAATGTATCAAATTTCTTTTAGTAACCATGTTGTGATGACATGATGTTGTTGCTAAAAATTTACTTTTAGCAACCAAATAATTTGTTGCTATAGTTTTAATATCGTAACAAATTATATTATATTTACTATAATTTAGCAATAAAAAATTAATTGTTGGTCACTAGAATGTATGTGTTAGCCACCAAAACTTGATCGCAAAAATAATTTGAATGGTTCCTAATGGATACCTGCCAGTAACCAAAATTGATTGCAAAAATAATTCAAATTGGTCGCTAAAATTTATGCAATAGAAACCAAATA
>JANVCQ010000005.1:8703004-8736740 GCA_025531925.1 Erythroxylum plowmanianum
AGTAAAACAATTGGGACAATTCCAGAGAAGTGAACCACTGAATCTTTCTATAAGTCAACAAAAATCCTTTTAATGGTATCATTCAACTAGTAAAACAATTGGGACAATTCCAGAGAAGTGAACCACTGAATCTTTCTATAAGTCAACAAAAATCCTTTTAATGGTCCTTCAGTTATTCTATTAATTATGTGATGGGATCAAAATAAGAATAGTAAAATCGACAAAGAAAGGTGATAATATTAAGAGACTATGTTAAAGTCAGCTTGATGTGACAAAATTATGTATATTGATTTACTAATTGTAATTAATTAAGTTTCTTATTATATTCGAATATTCTATTTATAATGAGATTAGAGAGTGTCCTATAAATTACGGGATTAGATTTTGTATTAGAATATCATTAGTTTCTATTTATAGGTAATCAAATTTTGTATATAAATTATACTTGTTGTAGACAATTTTTATGGCAAAAAATGCAATTTATATTCAAATTATGAGTTTGTATCAGAGCCAAGTGAGGCTACTTAGATCAAGTTGATTTCAATCTTCATTGCTGCAAACATATCTCTGTTTTTTCTCTTTTGGTTTAGCTTTCATTACTGCATCCTGTTTCCTTTCTTCCATTTCAACTTCCATTGTTGTCTCCTCCATGTTATATCTCTTTCATCTTAACTTTCATTGTTGAAAATTGTCTTTCAAAATAAACTATTTCTTCCACCTTTTATTTTTAGAATTGTCTAACGATTAGTTTCCTTGTAAAGCGAAGAAAATGCCAAAAGTTGAAGAAACAAGCAATATCATTATTGCACAATCAAAAGAGACCACTCGATTCCAAGAGTTAAGGGAATTACAAACTATCCAGGCAACATATAAATTGATTGGAAAGAACTATCTCAAATGGTCCCAACTTTGCAATAAACCTTACCACACTCGTGAAAAATGTTAAAAGTTTCACGGGAAGTCTTCTGGTTGTGAATAAGGTTAGAAAGGAGATTAGTCATAGGCTAATAGACAAGTTCATGTAGTCACAACATAGCAACGGGAATCAACATCACAATAGCGAAGTAATATTAACCAAAAGAGATTGAGAGTGATATGAATTTAACGAGATTTCCAGAACGTAAGAAGCAGGTTTTGGATGTGTTGGTTAAATTAGACTAGGTCAATAAGAGTTGTTAGGTAACTAGAATTTTGTTGTTGCTTCTATGCTTGTTATTTGATTCTCCCGTTTTTGTGGCTAAGTGGGTCACAGTAGATAGGATTTGATCATTATCTTTCATTGTAATTTATCTTGGAATTGAATAAAGGACACGCAAAATATTATCTTCCTCTACTGAATCTCTCTCTAACTCTGCTAAATTTCTTTCCTTACAAAGAAAATCCACAACTAGTGCCTTAATCAGCCTCCAAGCAAAATTATTCACATCAATTAGTGTCAGAGCAGGTCTCCAAATGGAAACAAGGAGTAAAACAAATGCCGAATTCTGGACCGAGATGTCAGATACTATAGCCCGCCATGAAGAAAGCATCAATCAGATGACTGCTATGATGAGAACACTCGTGACCGAGGTCCAGTCCATCCAAGCCGTAGTATCAACACCTCGACCACCTGCCGAGGAGGGATCTTCTGCTCACAGTTCATCCGTCAACATAGAGGTCGGTTTCCATAAGTCCACTCTGAAACTCTCCTTTCCCAAATTTGAAGGACAAGATCTACAAGGTTGGACATATAAGGCAGAGCAATACTTTGAATACCAGAAGGTTCCAATGGATCAACAAGTTCAACTAGCTTCCTTCCACCAAGAAGGAATAGCTCTCCAATGGCATAGATGGTATACCACACCGAGAGGTCCTATGACTTGGGTTGAGTTCACTCGTAAACTTTGAAACGGTTCGGGCCTATTGAGTACGAGAATCCATCCGAAGCTCTCACACATTTGAAACAAAGCACAACCGTAGGTGCTTATCAGGAACAGTTTGAACGAGTTTCTCACCAAGTGGAAGGGTTGCCCAGTTCATATTTGCTGGGCTGTTTCATAGCCGATCTTAAGGATGAAGTATGCCTAAATGTTAAGCTTCTAAAACCAACCACGCTTACCGATGCTATCAGTTTGACTCACCTTATGAAAGAAAGGAACACACTACATTGAAGAATGTACAACACACCCCGAGGACTGCCTAACATTAAGCCACCACCATCACCAACAGAAGCTAGCCTACTTGGCTCCACACCTAACAACAAAGCCGGGTTCCCAATTTTCAAAAAATTCCCCCTAGGAAGCAAAAGAAAGGCGAGATAAGGGTTTATGTTATTATTGTGATGACAAGTTCTCTCCGGCACATCGTTGTGTACGTCCACAATTATTCATGATTGAAGATGTACGCGACATCGATGAAGCGATAGAGGAAGATGAACAGGAGAGTATGAAAGACTTCAAAGTAGAGCACGACATACCGAAAATCTCGTTACATGCAATAACGGGTATAGAACACTATCAAACTCTGCAGCTCTTGGGCAAGATCAAAAACAAGGACATACTGGTCTTGGTTGATGGAGGCAGCTCTCACAATTTCATCAAGCAAAGCATAGCCGATAAGTTTGGATTGATCGTAGAGATGGACCAACGGTTTAGAGTCACCGTAGCTAACCAACAAATGATGGAATGTAAGAGAGTGTGTCAAGGTACTAAATTAAATATACATGGTTGTTTAATTGAAGCTGATTACTTTGTTTTCCCTAATGCTGTGTATCCATTGGTTTTGGGAGTCCAGCGGTTGTCAACTTTGGGCCCAATAACCACTGATTTTAAAGAGCTTACTATGTCCTTTATTTTAAATGGGACACCTTATACTTTGAATGGACTTCGGAAGAATTATATGAAGGCTTTGACTGAAAAGGAATCCCACCACCTAGCAAATGCTCCTGTGGGGTTGCATATTTTATCCAGCTAATTTCTGCTGAAATCAATTGCACAAATCCCTCAACAGATCAAGTCGACTGCCACAAGATCTTAGACGAGCTCCAACATGTCTTCAAGGCTCCAATGACATTACCCCCAATCCGAGAGCACGACCATAAAATCCCCCTCCTCCCAAATGTGCAACCAGCCAGTGTGCGCCGGTACAGGTACCCTCATTACCAACAAAAATGAAATTAATAGGCAAGTACGAGAACTCCTAGAATCTGGCTTAATCTGTCCCAGTACCAGTCCTTTTTCGTTTCCAGTCCTATTAGTCAAGAAAGCTGACGAGAAGTGGAGGTTTTGTATAGATTATCGCGCCCTCAACGCCTTGACCAACAAAGACAAATTTTCAATTCCAGTGATCGACAAACTAATAGATGAGTTGTTTGAAGCTCGTTATTTCTCAAAATTAGATCTGTGACATGGGTATCACCAAATATGAGTGCATAAAGATGACATTCCGAAGACCGCTTTCTGTACTCATGAAGACATTATGAGTTCATAGTCATGCCCTTTGAACTCACGAACGCACCGTCCACCTTCCAAAGTCTCATGAAAGAGATTTTTCGGTCATATTTGTGAAAGTTCGTCTTAGTCTTCTTTGAAGACATTATAATTTTTTCCAAATCTTGAGAGGATCACCTGCAACATGTCCAAATTGTGCTAACAGTATTGGATCAATATCGATTATTTGCAAAAAGGGAAAAGTGTATATTAGGCGTACAACAAATTGAGTATTTGGATAATGTAATTTTGACCAATGGGATGGGACTTGATCTAGAGAAAATTCGAGTTGTCTAAGACTGGCCCACTCTTACCACCATACGTCAAGTCTGGGGATTCCTAGGATTCGCTAGATATTACCGTAAATTTGTACGAAATTTCAGGATCATAACCACCCCTCTAAATAAATTATTGGGGAAGGACGATTTTTTGTAGACACCAGAAGCTGCTAAATCCTTCCTTCGACTTAAAGAGGCTTTGACACGTGCTACAGTATCTCAGCTTCCCGATTTATCTCGACCATTCGAGATTGAGACTAACGCCAATGGAGCCAAAATTATTGTGGTTTTAATGCAGAGCCGACATCCAATTGCTTACTTTAGTAAGGCTTTAAAAAGAGCGACACTGAAATTATCCACCTACGAGAAGGAGATGTTGGTCATATTCAAATCAGTTCGAAAATGGTGGCCATATTTATTGGGGAGTTCTTTCATCGTTAGGATGGATCAGCAGAGTCCCAAATATCTTCTGAAACAACGAGTTACTACCCCATCGTAAGCTCATTGGCTTCCTAAGTTGATGGGGGTATGATTACAAGATTGACTACAAAAAGGAGATCGAGAATCAGGTCGCGGACTCATTATCTCAAAAGGTGGAGGTCATGTTCATTGCAGTCTCAAGTCTACAAGCCGATTGGTAGCAACAACTACAACGACAGTGTGAACAGGACACATTCTACACCACTTTGGGAACTAACCTGCAAGCTCTACAAAAGTATGGGGTATGGTTATTGAATGAGAAGGTAATTCTTAATCCCTCTTCTCCCATTATTCCTCTCATATTGGCCGAGCTTCATAAAACTCCCACAAGTTGCCATATTGGATTTGCAAAAACTCTATCTAGGGTGCGGGCAGATTTTTCTTGGTTGGGAATGCACCGTAGTGTTCAAGACTACATCAAGCGATGCGATGTTTGTCAACATTGCAAAACATATCACATGACCCCCGCTGGGCTACTACAGCCACTTCCCATTCCAGATTATGGGGTGATATCTCCATGGATTTTATAGAGGGCTTACCCAATTCTGTGAGTAGTCAGGTTATTATGGTTGTCGTAGACCGATTATCCAAGTATGCACATTTCATTTCGTTGGTGCATTCACCTCGGACCAACCAAAGAAGTGGCGTGAACAGCTTCCTTGGGCAGAGTACAATTGCAATACCTCTTATCATTTTGCAACCCGAGTCACTCCATTTGAAGTTATTTATGGTATACCACCTCCTAATTTATTAAGGTATGTTCCTGGCACCTCTAGAGCGACTGCGGTGGATAGCTACTTACGGGATAGGGACACTATTCTCAAAGACCTCAAGAACACCCTCCAACAAGCCCAAAATCATATGAAAATCATGGCTGACCAGCATAGGCGTGATCTAGAATTTAAGATAGGGGATTTGGTTTATCTCCGATTGCAACCTTATAGACAAACTTCTGTTGCTTTTCGATCCTCTTCAAATTGTTCCCAAGGTTCTATGGCCCATATAAAGTCATTGAGAAAATAGGGAAGGTGGCTTATTGTTTGGAGTTGTCGTTGGGTTCCCGCATACACAATATTTTCCATGTGAGTCAGTTGAAGAAAAGTTTGGGTACAATGCCGGTAATGTCAACTGCCTTACCATCTATTTCGAAGAACTATACCATGTTGCTGCAACCCGAATGCATGTTACAGGAATGGACAATTTAGTAGGGATGATACCAGCTTAAGCAGTATGTTTTGATCAAATGGCAAGGTGCCCCAATAGAAGACGCCACGTAGGAAGATGCGTGACGAATTGCTCGGAGTTATCATTCTTTTTCCCTTGAGGACAAGGGAATTAAATAGGGGAGGAATTGATATGAATTTAACGAGATTTCCAAAACGTGAGAAGCAAGCTTTGGATATGTTGGTTGAATTTCGGTAGGACTAGGTCAATAAGAACTGTTGGGTAACTAGAATTTTGTTGCTGCTTCTATGCTTGTTATCTAATTCTCCCGTTTTTGTGGCTAAGTGGGTCATAATTGATAGGATTTGATCATTATCTTTCATTGTAAGTTACTATAAATATGTATCTTGGAATTGAATAAATGACATGCAAAATATTATCTTCCTCTGCTTAATCTTTCTCTAACTCTGCTAAATTTCTTTCCTTACGAAGAAAATCCACAACTAGTGCCTTAATCAATCTCCGGGCAAAATTATTCACACTAGAGAGAGAGAGATCTCTCATAAATAGCTATAAAAAGCCTTTGAGTAGTTGTTCTTTCATGTATTTAGGTAAGTTTCCATTTTCCTTTGGATTAAATGTCTCATATATAAGCTTTACCAACTCTTAGGTTATAAACTTAGGAGTTATAAACCATATGTCCCATTTAATAAATGTTTGCCAACCTAAACTTTATGTCCAAGTAGTAGAAAAATAGTCACATTCATATGGATTTTTAGCAACTATAGTGAGTGTATAGAGGATGTCAAAATAAATCCATCAATATCTTTAACAAATGTTCTTCATGTTCCTAAACTATTAACCAACCTTATTTCTATACAAAACTCACCCAAAATTTATGTTTTAACATGATTTTTTACTGCAGTTATTGTTTATGTCAAGAGGAAGATTCAGAGAGGATGATTGGACTTATTATAGAACTGGATGACCTTTACTATTTTGAAGTACCAAGTCAGTTGAACAAAACCAAAGGTAGAGTATTTCATTTTTTCATATCAAATTATGTTGCTTCTGATAAAGAAAAAATGTTCCAATTAATAATCGAATGAGCTCTATTCCATTCTATCTTATTCATAGTGATATTTGGGATCCATATACTATTTCTAGTATTCTTGGGGTAAGATGGTTCATTTTTTCATTGATGATTGCACTCATATTGCTTGAAGTTTTCTACTCAAACATAAATTTGATGTTAGTAACGTACTCCTAAATTTTTATTTCATGTTCAAAATTTAATTTTGGACTAATATCAAAAGGTTTAGTACATATAATGCAAGTGATTATTTTAATCAAGTTTTTACCACATACTTTCAGAAGGGAGGAATAGTTAATGAATAATCTTATGTGTAAAATCCACAATAAAACGGGGTAGTATAAAGGAAAAATGATTATCTCGTTGAAAAAAATAAGAGCCTTATTATTTCAAAAGAATATGTCTACGGTGTTTTAGGGGAAAGCAACTCTTATAGCCACTCACCGCATAGACATATTGCCTTCTAGAGTCTTGAGTCTCAAAAGTTCTATGGACATCCTTTTAACATTATACCTTAACCTAAACACTACCAACAATCTTATTCCTAGAACTTTTAGATGTGTATCATTTTCTCATGTTCATAATAGGGAAAAATTAGATCATAAGGCTCTAAATATATCTTTTTGGCCTATTCTTTAACTCGAAAAGGATATAAGTGTTACCACCCTCTGTCAAAGCATCTTTATGTCTTAATGAATGTCACATTTAATGAAAAAGTTTCATATTTCAACAATCCTTATCTTTAGGATGAGAATTCAATTAGGGAAGATAAGGAAGGTTTTATTCTTGATTTGATTCTTTTGTCCAATTCTACAACACCAATCACACCTTCTTATTCATCATATCTAAACCATAGCCAGAACAACCATCTAACCATGAACATCCCATCCATTCCTAAAGAACTAAGTGAACAACGAGAAAGACCTAATTATGCCCTTAGAGATGTGAGATTTGGTAAAGGCAAGGTGTTCACAAGAAAGAAGATGCTTGTTCTTAGACCTACGCAGGACCAAGAGCTTAACTCGTATTCTTGACATGAGATAGCAAGTTCTAATCCTATATTACAAAATGAAATTGAAGTTCATAAGGATAATGATCAGCAAGACCTTCCTGTTTCCTTTATAAAAAGGAATCAGAGAGTGTACAAAACAATTGTTATACCCTCTTGAACATTTCTTATTATTTAAATATTTTTCACTATCTCACAATGCCCTTCTTATGAGCCTAAATGCCATTACCATCCCAACCACAGTATATACGACTTTATAAAATGAAAAATGGAAACAAACTATGAATATAGAGATGGAGGCACTAGATAAAAATAACACCTGTGAATTAGTGAAGTTACCTATAGGAAAGAAACCAGTGAGTTATAAGTGGGTATATGTGGGATAGATGGATTAATTAAGAGATATAAGGCACGACTAGTAGCAAAAGGCGATACTCAAGCTTATGGAATTGATTATTTAGAGACTTTTATTCCAATTGCAAAGATGAATACGATTAATAGTATTATTGTCATTAGCAACTAATGACAAGGGATGATGATAAAGAGAAATGGTTCTTGAGTCAACGATTAGCTAAAGAATTTGAGATTAAGGTGTTGGGAAGGTTGGAGTACTTCCTTAGAGTTAAAGTTGCACATTCTAAACAAGGAATTTTTATCTTGTAACAAATATATGTTACAAATCTCAAGGTAACAAGCAAGACACCATGCAAACTTGCTAGCACTACTATTTATCCAAATCTTAAGCTTAGAAAAGCATAGGAGGATGTTGAAGTAGATAGAGAGATGTATCAATGCCTAGCAGGAAGACTAATTTATTTGCTCACATATGAATGGATATAAGATATATAGTAATTGTAATTAGTTAGTTTATGCATAGTATAAAGGAAATTCATTTGCACATAGCTCAAAGAGTAATTTAACATCTTAATGGAACCCCAGGGAAGGGTATCTTATTTAAAAGAAATGGAGGTTTAAATCTTGAGATATACATTGATGCTGATTATAATGGATCTATTGTTGATAAAATATCAACTTTAGGATCTTGCACTTTTCTTGGTTGGGACTTTGTGACCTAAAGAAACAAAAAACAAGGTTAGTGGCTCGGTCAAGTGCAGGGGTTGAGTTTCAGGAATGGCTCAAGGTATATGTGAAGTACTATGGTTGAAGATTATTCTTAAAGATTTGAAGATTAAGTGAGATGGTCCTATGAGACAATACTATGCCAACGAATCTGCAATCAACTTAGCCCACAACCCAGTTTAACATAATCAAATGAAGCAAATTGATATCAATAGGCACTTTATCAAGGAAAAGTTAGTGAATAGATTAATTTATACACCTTATGTGTCGACTTATGGTTAATTGGCTGACATTCTCACTAAAGACTTGAGCAGTTCAATTTTTTATACTATTATATCTAAACTAGGAATAGGAAATAACTATTCATCAACTTGACGGGAAGTGTGGCAAAATCATGTATATTAATTGGTTAATTATATTTGATTAAGTTTACAAGATTCCATAAATCATGGAATTAGAGAGTGTCTCATAAATTATGAGATTATATTTTTGTATTAGAACCATTAATTTTTATTTATAGGTACTATAGTTTTATGTATAAGCTATACCTACTGTAAACATTGTATATGTGTAAAAAATACAGTTCCTATTCAAATTCTAAGACTTTTTACCGTTACTTACTATTTTTCTTGTTTGTACTCTAATGAGTGCAACTATTATCATTAATAAAAAAATTCATGTTAGATTAACCTTTACACCATCATTTACCATTTTTCTTACTTATACTATTTTTATAAGTTACTAGTTTTTTTAAGAATTAGTTTTTATAACTTTGCTTTTCTTTGTTCATAATGTTTGTACAAGCATTGTCTTTTGGTTATGTCTTTTACATCCTTGTAAGATCATCAAACTTCATTCTTTTTTCTTCAATTTAGGCACTTTTCACTTAGGTATAGCTATATATATATACGCATCTAACGCTTAAAGTATGATAACAAAATAGAATAATACTATAAAAAAGGAAATAAGACTGGAATAAATATAATAGACAAAATAACTAAACTACTTGATTAACGAGTTCTTTAATTTACCAACTTAAACTCTAATGCTATAGTTGAATTTACCAACTTAAACTCTAATGTTATAATTGATGTGTTCAAATGTTGATATCTCACTTTGAATTGTTGGCTATAAATATGTATATATTTATATATATCATTCAAGCCTTGATTGCCAATTTTATTAAGTTACTAATAAATAAAAGTTTTAATCAATTCATTCTAAGACAATAACAAAAAGAAAAAAGAAAAGAGTACTACAGTATGATCATCATTACTTTTAAAATATATTTCCTTGCCTACCAAAAACATATGTAGAATAATCAAGAAGTATAAACACAACGAATGTGGAATATCTAAACAATATATTTAAAATAAATCAATAATATGCATCCAACATTATGATAAAAATTGCTCCCATGTATTCATGAATAATAATAAGAAAAATTAAAAATAAACAAAAGGTGTAATTACCAACCTATTTAGATGACCTAGCTCTATCTCCTTTAAGATATTCGTGAACCCACTATAATATTTAGTATCTAAAGAAGTTTTGTGGTTTGAAGGTGGAGAAAATTTTGTTGGTTATTGGATCATTACAAATAGAAAGACATTGATGAATGGAGGATTGGGAAAGGTGTTAAGGTAATAAAGTATTCTTGATTCAATACATTCTTTATTCCATAGTTATTCATTTTTGTTAGGTATGAGTTTTGCAAGAAAAATATAAAAATTTCAAAATAGTTTATAATTTTATTAATAATATGAGTGTTTTGTAGTTGGAAATATTTACAAATTTTATAAAGAAGCAATTAAAGATTTATGAAAAACAAGCCCATGTAAAGGTTAGAGAGGAAACTCAAGAAGAAGTTCAAAAACTTTAAGTTAAACATAGTATAAGAAGAGAAACAAGATTTAAAATTTTAGATTTTGATTGATGGTTAGAATTTGCTATGTCAAAATGTTACGTTTTATATTAATGTAAGTCTTAACTTTCAAACTTGTTCCTTTATACTTTTCCTACACAAAAGAAAAATAATTTATAGGTTGTATACATTTTTGTGTGTAGGAAATTCATTAGAAAACAAGCTAACAATTGACCATTAAATATAAATAAGGCTTCTTAACACCCAATTTAAACATATCTTAAATTCTTTAGTACATATTTAAATAGGATTTAAGTTACATTATTACAGATTAAATTTTAGATTTAGAATGAAATTTATGATTATGAGCAATAAAAATAGGTTTCTAAAATTTGGAATGATTTATGGAATAAATTGTTAGATGAAATTTGAGATTAGAGTAATTTTATGATTTTAGAATTTATAATTGGTTCAGATTTAATTATTTTAGATCATTATGAAATAACTTATAATACATTATTTGCTTTCACATAGATTATAATTTTGAGAGTGCTATGATATGTTTAATTTTTACAATAAAGTTATTTTCGTAATGTGCAACTGTGCACTGCTAAGAAAAATGTAAGATACAAGAAATTGATGTATGTTATTAATATTCCTATAGATAATTTTCCGATGTTTCTTTTACAAGTATTCATTTGATTTTTTACTATGTTCACATTTAAAGTGTTTCTTTTACATTAATAAGAATTTATTTGGACATGTTAAAGTCATAATTCATAACATGTTATGAATATGATAATAACATTTCAAATACATTAGTTTTATGAGTTTTATTTTTTAAGAAGCACATATATGATGTATATGGTAGTTATACTAACAAACTCTTAATTTCTTGAATAGATTGTATTTAAGCCTCAAATTTTCTTAAGAAATCATTTATATAAGTTCATGAAGTTCACTTGCAAGTTTATATCATATCATTATTGAGAAGTTCTTATTCCTTTATTTGTTCTTATTATTTTACACATAAGATGTATGTATATTTTATAGCTCAAATGTGTTCCTATATTTATTTTAAGATGGACAATAAACATTTTGTAATAGTAGTTAGTAATGAAATTAAATTAAAATAACATTTTTATTTTGACATGAAGTTATTAATTTCTTTTTATATTTGTCTTTATTTATTTTTACAAATAAATGGAGAAAAGTTTCGGTACTCTTGATAATTTAGTCGTTTCAAGAAGATTCATTGATCTAGTTTAGGCTCATGCTATATTGGTTCCTTGAGTAAAGAACTATACAATTTGTTTATATTATAAAAATCATTTGAAAGGTGGGGAAATTATTATATTAAAGAAGCATTTAGTTGCGATCAAAGATGATGTAGAGCATTATAAGAAAGTCAATCATAACGTGAAATGACAAATGAAGACATTGTTTGAAGAGTATCAGTATGAGAAAGATAGAAAACATAGACTAAACTATAAAATTGGTAGTAAAAGTTCTTTTTTAGGTAGTCAAATGATAGTATGGATGTCGAAGGTAGTGATATTCCTACTCAATGAAAAGGGAATATTGCACCTAATGTGAGAAAAAAAGAAGACAAGTGTCTAAGTTTTTTATACCACGAATAACTCCTAAAGCTTAGCTTTTAATTTGTAGTGCCTTACAATCTACAAAAGAATCTCATAATGTGGACATGGAAATGGTTAGATAGTGGTAGTTGTATCGTCCAATGTTGTCAGTCTTATTATTACTAGCATATGGTGGATGTTATTACCCCTTACTGTACAAGATAAAACTCCTTAATCGATGACTATAGAGGTAAAATTCTAAACAATTATTTGGATGAAAAAAAAATGATTTAGGCAACTTATGAGTATTCAATCATGTGCGATCATTTGACCAAAAAAAGATATGAGCCTACTATCAATTTTTTAGTTTATTCTTAAAAGGAGACAATGTTTTTGAAGCATATTGATGTATATGATCTTATTAGAAATGTTGACACTTTGTTTAAGATATTGTATGAAGTTGTAGATAAATTTGGGCTAGAAAATATTATTTAATTCATTACTGATAATGATTATTCTTACAAAATAGCTGGGAAAAGATTACAAAAGAAGTATAATTTCTTTTATAAGACTCCTTGTACTGCATATTGCATTGACCTAATGTTGGAAAATATAGAAAATGGTAGATAATTTCCTATAATTGATGAAATTGCGTATAAACAAAAAAAGTGACCAAGTTCATCTATAATCGTGCATAAGTCTTGAATTTGATAAGAAAGGATTTCATCAATAGTAGGAATTTGTATCATTCTACTGTTACAACATTTGCAACTAATGTTTTATCACTTCATTGTTTTGTTCTGATGAAGAAAGAGTTAGCACAAATGTTTATAAGTAAATGGTTCATATCTTAGTATGCCAAGTCTAATGCTAGAGTGGAGGTTTATAGAATTCTACTTAAAGATTATAAATTTTGTTCCTAATATCAGTTTGTAAAATGAGTCTGTGAGCATTTGGTGAGAGTACTTTACCTAGCTAATAGCGATGAGAAGATAATAATAAGTAATTTTATGATTCCATGGAGAGAGCAATTCGACCAACCATGTTATATGGGATGGAGTGTTGACTCACCAAACGTATACATATCAATAAGCTTTTGGTGACAGAGATGAGAATGCTTCAATAGATATGTGACATTACCAGACGAGATAAGGCTCGAAATCATGTGGTGAGAGACAAATTACAGGTGGTTGGCATTAATGACAAATTGCGAGAGACAAGCCTTAGGTGGTTCAGATATGTGAGAAGGAGACACTCTAATGCTCTAGTTAGGTGACATGAGAAAATAATTCTTAGAGATTGAAAGAGGAAAAAAAGAAGGCTTGAAAAGAACTAGGGGAAGTGATCACGAACGATATAGTAGGGTTGGATCTTACCAAGGACTTGGTCCGTAATAAGAAACTCTTACGCACTAGGATACAAGTAAAGGATATCTCTTAAAGAGAGCATACGCAGTCTTCTAGGTTCTATGAATTTAATTAACTTGAATCTCTTGTGTCGTATTTACCTCTTAGGAAGTCTAATTGTTCAATCCCTACCTATTTAGTTGTTAGCCGTGGGCAAGCCGTTGTATCTTATGACTTCACTTTGTAGTTCAAGTTTATATGAACAATTTTTTGCACTTGAGGAGCTCCTTGCCTTCGTCACCATTTACGAGTGTAGCTTTAACAGTTTCTTATTTACTAGTTGCCACTTATCGAATGTGTTTTAGCAAAATTATTGTTTTAGTATTATGCATTTATTTAGTTTAATATTAATATTATTATTTGTTTATTTTTATTTATTTTTTATTTAAATTTTTCTCTCTATTTGTGGGTCATTTAGTCATAGTCTTTTTACTAGTTAAGGATAAAGATGTGTACTACTGGACCTTCCCAGAGAGTAAAATTTTTTTAAATCTTATCTTCATGTCTCATTTGCATATGGATCTATCGAAAATAGCCTCTTTATTATGTAAGGATAAGGCTGCCTACTATCAAATTTTTCCAAACTCTGTGTTAATGCGGGATTTCAACTGGATGTTGATGATGATGAAGTAATTATGTAAATTCAATTTGCCTTGACTATATCAATCTTTTGGCATATTAGGTTTATGAGAAATTGAGTTTGATAGATGAGAGTGACTTAGAAGATAATCTTGGATGGAAACGTATTAGTATGTCATTTGATGCAATGAATTTAAATAATGTTAATGATGAGACTCTTCTCAATAATAAGGATTTTATATCAAATAAAAATTGAGATCAATACAATTTGAGCAAATATTCAATTGAATAAATATTTAAGTTTTTCATTTCTTCTCTTAATTTAATTTTACTTGTATTTGATGCATACGTTAAATTCTATATATGCAATATAAATGTAATTGTAACTTTTGTTTTCAGTTCTAATTGGTTGTTTCCTCAACATGAACTCTTGTTGTAATACTTAAAGAGTCATGAAAGTTTATTGTTCTCTTTTTATTTGATTTTTTAATGTAATTATTATTTATTATATGATAAAATTGTAACATTTTAATTACCTTATATTATCCTTAACTTTATATTTATACGAAGATTAAATGATATTGTTTATATTAATTATGGTTATTTTTTGTATGTGAAATATGTGAAAAGTAATATTAATAGACATAAATATATTTTTATTACTTTAAATTTCTATTGTTATAATTTTTAGAGACATGATTGATTTGAAATTATAAATTATATAGTACAAGATATTTAGAAACTATTTGCAATTTTTTTATAAAAATTAGAAACTATTTTATAATTTTAGAAAATTACTAGAACATACCGATACTGCATATTAATCGGTACCAGTATGGTACCGAATAAGAATCAAGTAGACATTTTGACTGTATAAAATTGATTAGTCGCCTGAGAAAGAAGGAACTAAAAATTAGTTAACATTAAAAGAGGGAAAACGACAGCAAAGCTGCAGCCTCTATAGCTCAGTGGTAGAGCGTCAGTCTTGTAAACTGAAGGTCCGTAGTTCGATCCTGCGTGGAGGCATTTTTAATTTGTAACTATTTTTCATTTTTTAGTGAAAATCATAACCCAGCTAAATTCATCACAGGAAATAGTTGAAAGTGTTGAGTATTCAGCAATAGCATACGAAGCACGGTTTTGCCAAGAAGATGTTTAAATAAACACCATCCGGTTGTTAGAATTGAATACATAAAATTGCCCATCTAAAATGGTTTGTTACATAACAACAAATGGTGGTTGATAATTACAACTTCACATACACTCTTCCTTTTAGTTTCTTGTTTTGCCTTCCAGGTATTTTTTTTCTTGCAATGATTCTTGAAGGGAAGCCAAACCCAACAGCTACAATCAAGAATTATAAATATATCTGCGAATACCAATGTGCCCTTCTGATCATTTTCAGAAATTGTGCTGCAAGAACAAGTTTTCTCGTGGGGATGCAGGCCCTATCTCTTCCTCCAAACTCCTCAGTCCATCACCAATATTTCCAACATATCCCAAATTCCTTGCTTCTGAGGCTTTCCCATCAATGTCTGCTTCCGATGCTGACGACTTCCTCCTCTGGGAGGAAGTAACACTAGGGAATGTTATCCATGACGGAGCACGGAACTCGAACCTCTGATCTTCTGCTTCCATCACATCCGTCTCTGAAGCTGATCTGTTGGAGGATCTTTGTGAGGATTTCTTGTGCATCCTGCTGCTTCCCAGAACCACCTCTGTTGGTAATATTGGTTGCTCATTGCATGGACTGCCCATGAGTTGTGCAAGGGCTCTCTCCAAGACTGTTGTAACTTTGTCCATTGATGGTCTCTCCTTCCCCCTCATTCTCACACACTTGCAGGCCACATTTGCTATCCTTTTCAAGGCTTCAAGGTCTGATGGTGGCTTCAGGACTGGGTCTAATATAGCCGATATCTCTCCTGCTTTGATTAGAGGAACTGCCCATTCAACTATATTTCCTTCTTCGTATTGCATATCTATTGCCTTCCGGCCACTAAGGATCTCCAAAAGTAGCACACCAAAGCTATAAACATCAGATTTTGTTGTAAGGTAATGAAGCCTGTAGTACTCAGGATCGAGATAGCCGAGTGTCCCTGCAGGTAGTTCAGCTAATGGTGATCCGCTATCAGCTGGTCCAAGCAATGAGAGACCAAAATCAGCCACTCGGGCATTGTGTTCTTCGTCAATGAGAATGTTTGAGGATTTGATATCTCGATGAATGACGGGTGGGCAAGCATAACCGTGCAAATACTCAATTCCACGAGCAGCTTGAACCACAATGGTAACTCGTCGAACCCAATCCAATTGCTCCTTCAAGACCTTGTTCTTCCCATGGAGGTGCTGGTGTAAGGATCCATGAGCCATAAACTCATAGACGAGAAGTCTTTCTCCTCCTTCTTCACAATAGCCAAGCAGGTTAAGCAAATGGGCGTGGTTTAGTCTTGATAGTAGATCAAGCTCAGTGTGGAATTCTTTTGAGTTCTTCTGTTTATCAGAAGAAACTATAGCCTTTTTAACTGCAACTACTGTCCGGTCCTTTAGCACCCCTTTGTAAACACACGAGAAACTTCCTTTTCCCACAATGGATTCTTCTTTGAATCCATTCGTAGCCTTCTCAAGCTCCTCATAAGAGAACATCTGTGCTCTCCTTATCTTCAGGTCTTCCATGTCAGGCCGGATCTTTCCAATTTCTTTGGGAAAAGAAGAACCATTTCCCTTGTTTCTCTTGGATTTCAGTTCTTTTCCTGAGCAATGGCAATTCCTCAACCTGTACCGGATGTACAAAATAGCAGTGGTAGGTACAACAATTGCTAACAATGCAGCAAAGGCAATCTCAGCTACAATGATTGGAAACTGAAATGACCAAAACCTATTATGCTTCTTTTCTCTGGCAGCATCCGAATATAAAGAAGAGCAATTTGAGAAGCATTCTGTTGAATGACAGCTGGAACAATTGTAATCGCATTGGCGGTCTGATTTTGTAGAGCATTCAGTTCTCTGGTACATTTCAGCAGGGCAACCATTACTGCAGGGCAAGCAAAGATGAGACTCGGGTGTTTTACAAGGTGCAGTGTAATTGTTCATTTCGTAGGAACCAGGGGCACAGGGAGTAGTTTTACAAAGTCCTGGTGAGACTGCAACAGGAAGAGAGCTGGGGAACCCAAGACCCCAACAAACAGGGAGGAATGATTTGTCAGCCAGAACTCCACAGGTGAAGTAATCTCCAGCAGATATCTCGAAGACCTGGATGCCAATAGGAACTGGAGTACTCTGCTTTACAATGAAACCCCAACAAACCACTGCTCGGTCATAGCTTTTGATTCCACAAGCATGGAACTTTCCTCCCACAACCGAAAGCATTGGATAAGTTGGAGGCAGATCAACATTTCCCTGCCCTGAGAACTTCACAGAAATCTCTTCTTCAAGATCCAAACTTCTTCCCCAGCAAAATGGTCTAGCATTCGACCCCTCTAAAATCCCACAAACATGATACCCACCAGCTGCAATCTTTTGAAACCTTGTTTCCTTAGGAGTTAAGCTAATTACACGGCTACTAGTCTCATCACCCCAGCAAAACACAGTCCTATTCTGATAAAACAATCCACAATTAAACTCGGAACCAGCAGAAATTGACTGAATCTGCCCATCAAACACATAATTTTTTGTCATGTTATAACCCCAACAATCAACCAGAGAGTAGTTTCTCCGCCTGCCCGTCAAAGGCTTTCTCAAACCACATAAATGGTAATCTCCAGCACTGATTTCTACATACTCAGCCTCATTGACTATAGGCTGGGGTACACCCATTTCAATGTAGCCTGTACTTCCCCAACAATAAGGTTGGTTAGATTCCATTAGAAGCCCACAAACAAAGCCATTGCCAGCAGTGAGACCAATGAAAGGAAAATGAGCTGGAGTGCCGTAGATTATAGCAGAGTTTGAACCATAACAAGCCACAAGATGAGAACCATCTGACGTTAGACCACAAAAAACTGGACCGTTCTCACCATAGGATATAGCAATGGAAGACATGGAGCCTAAACCTGAAGCTGACCACCAACAACTTGCTAAAATCGCAAACTGAACAGTAAGTCCACCATTCCACGAACTACTCTTCGACAACAATATGAGAAAATCTATAAATAAATGTATGAAAGTTCCCATTGGACAAGTCCAATGCAGTAGTGTGCAAAGATAATAGCAGAAAGACACCAACTTTAGGTTTCCATAACCACACAAAAAAGCTGTGGACATGCGAGGACTTCATTGATTACGATTTGCATGTTAATGTCTGAAACCAAGATGAAAACTTTCGATATCTATAGTTGTCCAGTTGCACAAACCAGAGGGAGACTAATGAGTTAGAGCAACGTTTCCCAGTTGCTGTAATCCTACTCTCTCTCTCTGGAAGCAAAGATTACTGAAGAAGATGAAGAAAGCTTCCACGAATACGATACAATGGGAGAAAAAAAAAAGTGAACCAAAAAAAAGGATATATAGCCCTACTTCTGCTCAACCAAACTCATCAAAACTCGGATCAAACCTTGGAAAGGATGGTGTACTGTCTGAAGAATACTGTTTACATATAACAAAACATATCCGACTAAAGTTGAGTTCCTCTACCTTTCGGCTCCAAGCAATGCCTACCCATGAACAAGAAGGGATACTTGGATAACTCTAGATCAGAGAAACTAGAACTAGATCATAACTACAAGGATAAAATCGCGGGCCTGCTTTTCTTGGTATAGTTCATGTAAACAACAAACATTTTTGGAAAAAGTTGGCTCAGGGCTATGTATTACAGAATGTATGTTGGGGAGGATAGGGTTGGAGGGTTTAGATAAGAAACTCAAGTGAAGTTAGAGATGGGATTTGTTGAAGAAGGTAGTTGCAGGCAAGGAGAGTTGCTGTTTCAGGCAAGAATGGAGAGAAAAAGAGAAATAAATGTCCATAAAACTGCAGCTTCTGAATATGGGCAAATGTAGGTGAAGACATTTAATGTGTAGTAAATGCCATTTGATCTTTTTGTGCCTGGAATAATGCACCTCTACCCTTTTCTTATTTTTCCTTTTCTTTGTCCATTTCAAATTTGTAACTTATTTAATTTAATGGCTGGGATATACATACATATATACATATATTCTTTTGGGAAGATGGAGTGGCTGGGATCATTAGAGTCTTTTTGGTCATACTAAGTATACTGAGTGCAAATATGTTCAACAATCATATCTTATGAGATTCAATTTTGTTCTGTGCTTGGTTATGGACATGCACTCTTCCTTCCATACCATAGTTATGTTTGGTTGCTTGTATCGTATGTAAAGTAGCTAGTGGTCAAATTTGAAAGCTGCATAGATCTTGAGCATTTAGTATTTACGATATAAAAAGAAGCTATGTGAGAGACAATGCACATGCAGACAACCTTTGAATTTTGTCTACTTACATGATTCTTTTATTAATTGTTGTATGCCTTTGAGCTTCTTCTCCTGCTTAAAAACATCGTCGAGTAGATTACATTTCTTTTAATATTTATATTTTCTTGGACCAGCACACACAGCGGACCTATCGACGCTAGTCTGCCCGTCTGTATATATCACATTAAATCCAATTCCAGGTAGGAAAAACGCAATTTAATAAATCATATCGTCTGGTGGTAAGGTATGGCTATGGTTAGGACTTAGGAGAGAAGACACAGTACGAATTTTGTTTTGTCAAAAGTAAATTCTGCTGAAATTACATTGAATGTGATTCATCGTGACGGGGACCGTAAACTTGGAATAAATAATTAGCTGAACCGACCCTTGAGCCCAACAAACCTATTCAATAATCGAAAATGACGGTCCAAGATGTGAACGATACAACGTTAGGATTCCAAAACCGGCCTTAAGTTCCAGAGATTTTAAATGCTTAGGCTTTGGCATACTAAAACAAATCCCATCCATTCATTTAATTGAACGTTTTGTATGTTTAATGACTAATTAATCAGTACTTAACTAAATATATCGAGCCTAACTGCATTACCTCACTTCATAAAACGTAGCTTAATCAAGGTTTATATAAATTGTCATATTCATTCACTTTCAATGTGTCTTTGGTCAAATATATATCTGAATGTAATAAGTTTTGGAGTGATTAGTTTGGTAAGAAATACTCCCTCCTATCTAAAATAAGTGTCGTTTTAGAGAGATACACACTTATTAAGAAAATTAGTGAAATATTTGATATACCCTTATTAATTGCATGTTGAATTACCTTGAAAATGTAATCTGTATAATTAAGATGTGAGAGAAATTAAAGGGTAATTTTGGAAATAAAATTATAAACATGCATGAAAAATCGTGAACGACACTTATTTTAAATAATTAAAATCCCTCTAAAACGATATTTATTTTAAATAGGAGGGAGTAATATGGAACACCAGCCTGAAAATCTTCCATGAAAACATGTATGATCACAGAGCACGAAGGCAAGAAAATGGGGGACCTTGTCTCAACCAACCCTTTGCTTTTCCTTTTATTTGATAAACATGTTTGCTCTATTTCACAAAATCGTCTGATCATAAAATGGTGTCCTCTGAAATTGTTTTTTCCTTCTACGAGTCCCAAAATTATGAAACTTTGAGCAAATATGCTTTCATCAAACAGGTGGTAAGTTAGAGGAGAACACGGTTTGCCTTTCTGCTGAGTATCATCTCTCTACTAATTACTATCTCTTCAAGAGAAAGTTAAGCCAGGTTACGCTGTCTTAACTTCTAGGGTCCATACACATAGTTGTACAAAACATGCTTCATTGAGACGCATTAACACCTCATTAATGCCAACTAAATTAGGTTGTGTGCTTAACCATTTTGTTGCAGAAACTGCCAGTGAACGACACCGCAAGCCTAGTTTTTTCATGGTTGATAATATATTGACCATTAATGTAAAAACCCTAGTGGCGACGATCAAATTAAATTCTAATTACCATAGTAGTTACTTGATCAACCACCGACCAACTCGACCAAAATGAACCACCCTCCCTGTAATGCCTTACCAAGAATCAGCACCTCTTAACATGAAACTTCTGAAAAGTGAGCCACTATCCCTCTAAGGCCTTACCAAGAATCAGCATAATCAACCTCGTTGAATGATTGACCAGGTCCAATACTATGGCAGATTTAGAAGTCAACTGAATGAGTTTCCAGTTCATAGATACATAAGTGACACAACCAAACGGGGGTGGAATAAGGGAGTGTTGAGACAAATAGAAGCACACCACACAAACTACCTTGGGAGATTGCAAAAGTTGCCAAGGATTGGAAATGAATCAAGAAGAAAGGAATGATTCTAGTCAAGTTCTCAGCAAAGCTGGGGACCAAGCAAATGTTAACCTCGATCAAGAAGTTTAGCTAAGCAGAATAACTTGAGCTTAATCTTAAGACAGAGCATTTCACCGTGAGTTTCACATTTGGAATCTCAACAAGACCACTGGTCCTACTATAGTAGATTCGGATAGGCAAATGATATTTGAGGCAAAGTCAGATAAAGAAAGCTCTGCGTTTAAAGATTCATAAAAGAATTGGAAGTTACAATATCCAATGAATAGCAAGATTACAAAAATCCGGTTTGTTTCAAACTATTCGAAACAAATAGTTGACAACATCTACAGATTACCTCTTTTTATTTACAGTATAGTCCACATTTTGGTCGAATTTCAGACTGCTGTTCAACAAGATGAACAATGACACTGATTGAATGCCTTGAAAGAAACTTTCAAACTCTTATTGTGCGAGTATGTAACTGTTGCTTGTTGAACCTGCAAAGAGGAAAGAATTCAACTTGAATAAATAGTTCAACTTTTTGCTATATAAAGGAGTCAGAACTTTTTTGTGCCTCTTCTATCAAAGATACAGTGAAGACAATATCGTAAGACAATTCCATTGAAAGAAGTGGCATTGGACTCTTCTGAAAAATGCAATGTTATATTTTTCCATAAATAGCCAATCAGCAATTTTGTGCACATTTAACATGCAAGTCAAATACTAAAGAGTCTTATTTGTCCATAAATCAATACGTGAACTTCTCATTCCACCAACTCTCTTATTTGGTGGAATTGACAACAGGAATTCCCACTTTCTAATAGAATATGGTCTCTCTTAACAACCCAGGGGGCTATAAACACGTAGATGTCGCATAAAGAACAAGAATTAATTTATTCAGAGCCAATGATTTTGCAAGAGCAGACAGTGAAAAAGACGCTTACTTACTAGAAAAAGTACCCTGAACCTGGAAATGACAGAAACGAAATCATCCAAACGAAAAATTCGGGTGCAGCCAGCAAATTCTTCACGTATCACTGGCAGGCAGAAAAGGAAGTGGAATATATCATTAACACGGGCAGGGTTGGTACTTCTTTATCTCTTTAAATACATTTCCTAATTCCAAGTTATACCAAAAACTGGTTAGAGATGTCATATATAATACATATGATTCGTATTTTGTGAAAGATTACTGCCAATAATTGATTAACAATGCAAGAACATAAAAGGAGAACCTTAGAGACTAGCCTCATAGATCTTCTTGGAAGAACCTCTCCAGCTGATTGCTCCATGCGTCTTGAAATTTTTGCATCACATTCACTAGAGCCATTTTCACCCTCAATGTCCACGTGGAGTCTCTTTTTATGAAATTCGACATTTGATTCCAAGGTGTCAGACAGTAAAGAAGTCTTCCCACCAGAGTAGTCTACTTCTGAGCATCTGAAATGGTATATTCAACATAATTCAAAGCAGCATCAAGTACAAACAGCAAATAAAGAATTAAGTAGGTAAAGATATCTCTGGAGATTAATTTACCAACATCCCATATGATTTTAATATGGTTTTAGTGGTGTTGAAGCCAGATTGCCTCTCTTTCACATATTGTTTGTTAACATTGATAACAAAAACTCCAGAATGACATTGTTTGGGATATAAATACAGTTTTCCCAATTCTTCCCCCACAAAAAGAATTTTCTTTACTGGTTCTGAAAATTTAATTTTGAAGAGAGATATTCCACATTACAAATCTTTTCTTGAGAACAGAAACAATGAGACCAAAAGAAAAATATAAATCTACCAACAGTGCTTTATTATTCAGAGTTTGGAGACTACAAGAGAGAGCCTAGTAGCACATTAAAATTTTATAATATGATCTTTAAATTGATTTTAACCAAAGAGGGTGCGTATGAATTTTTAACCCCTTTATTGTTTGGAAGAGAAATTACACTGAACTGTCCCTTCCGCTAACGAGATTGCTCCATTCCTGCAAAAGACTCAGCATGAACAAAACTCAGAGTTATCAGTCAATGGTTGTCTTAGAATAAAGTTTTACTTCAGTAGAATTACAATCAGATTCTAGGAGTTTAAGTGGAGGAAAACAAAAAAATTGTTTATGAGGTCACCTAGGGTCCTCACATTGCTATTATAAACATGAGCAGTAATATAACACCCATCTGATGGCCATCCTCTTCAAAATAACCAAATCTTGCCTAAGAACTTTGTTTTTGGGATGAATAAGAGATGTCCTACACTTGGTTTAGATGCAACGGAGGAAGACAATTCCATCTTATTAATTTCTTAAGCAGGTAAATTGTACCAAGTTATTGTCTGTCTTTGACTACAGGGTACAAAAGGCCACATAAATAGTACATTGATACTATGAAACAGAAGTTTCTGATCATAATTTACGGAAGAAAAGTTCCAGCCATGTCATGCAGTCTTAGTGAAAAATTTGGAACTCATCTACCCAAATTAACCAATATGTTTACTTTTCTTAACCTCAGGAAACATTTTTAAAACAAGAGGGAAAAAGAGAAACTACCTGCTCCTCCAAAAATGTAGGCAGATGATTTCTTGAAGCATCATTCCTACTTAAGTTGGTAAATGCTTCTGGCTCAATACATGCATTGTCCTTTGCATCAACCAGATTCAATATTTTGCAACTCTTATCCAGTGAATATGATGCATCTTTGTGATAGTTTCCAGTTTCAGATAATTTATTCTCAATTGAAAGATTTCCCAAACATCCAGGAAATGCCAAATTAGGGATCTCAAGATCATAACCATTTTGCAGGATTGACCTTTCATAAACTTCACCTTCAGGCTTTGACTGCCGATGCCCAAATGCTAGGAGATGAATTGAACCATCAGTGACAGAGTTTGCAAAATCACAGGCTATATTCTCAACTGGGGCATCGATAATGTCAGAGTCGGGGGCAGCATCACGGCCATCTTTTTTACAGGATACAGAATAAGTATTAGAAAATGCTGGGCTAGGCAGATGAGGACTGGGTTTCAATGAGATAATTCCTTGCTCTTTGTCTAAGCACTCTGACACACCTACTGCAACCCTGCATGACAGTATTGGCGAAGGCATTGATACTTTAGTATTTCCATTTGTCTGACCAGTCCTGACAGGACTATTCTCTTCCACAACCAAACTAGGACGTTCAGCTTCCACTTGGGCATTTTTTGTTTTTTCTGGATCCATGCTCCAAGAAAATGAGGCTTTTGTCTGATTATTACTCTCTCCAATGCACCCAAGCTCTTCAGGGAGACTTCTAGACTTGGGATTGATCATGTTGTCACATGTATATACCTGATTCTTATATTTGTTAATCCACTCAGATGGGTTTGCATCTAAATCAACACAAAGATTGATTCCGTCTTCTGAACTGACAAAGAACTGAAAAGCAGGAACCTTTGTCATATAGGAGGAGTTCTCTTTAGAAGAGGAAGGTACGGTAATGGTTCTACAGGCAAATTTGCACAAGTTTTCTTTCTTATTGTCCAAAGCAATTGTAGGTTTCTTATGCCGCGTGCCACTCCCACCTTGTCGAGAAATGAAGCGTGAACCGGAAGTATCCTCAGACTTACAAAATGAGACACCAAAACTTCCCTATTTTTACACAGAAATTCCTTCTTGTGACAATGAGTTTGCACTAATTATCTCACAGAAGAAAAGAAAACCAATAGATGGAAAAGATTTAGTACTTTAGGAAAAATCTATCCAAAAAGTGCAAAATACCTTGAACATTTATGTCCTCAGGAAAGTGTTCAATACAGACGATTTACATTGTAATCACATTGTTGTAATGCAATCCCTTGTCTCAATTGTCATCCATTTACTATAATTTAACCTAAAAGTATTAGCATATGAAGACATGAAGCTATCTTTTACTGTCATAGTTTTCTTTCTACTAGGGAAACTATGGCCAACAACATTTAAGCCACAAGAGCTCAAGCGCCAATCAGCAATTCCAATAAGAATTCTTCGCAGTCCAGCATAAAACAGCAAAACCCCAAGAAAAATCTGGCATACTAAGCAGCATAAATTTTCAAAAGCAGGGTAGGGTCTATAATCATCGCTCGACCACATAAATATGGAGAAGTAAAATACGTTACCCGAACATAAGACAGCAATGATTCAACCATCTCCGAATGTGACCTGTTAGCTGGCAAACCACATCTCTTGCACAGACTTTGAAGCTCTTTCCTCGAAAGATTTCGATAAAACTCTTCAACCTCCTTACTTGACATCTACAAACAAAGTGCCCCTCCATAGTTAAGGCTAGCTCCTCTATAGCTATAACAACATAAATAAATGACTCATTCAAAAACCCTCTTCCTAAAAAGCCATGAAACAAAAAACAATTAGCTCAAATACCATTTTGGAACCAAAGTCTTATCCGACTTGAAAAACAAGAAGTATTGTGTAAGCAACTATGCAGAAGGAAAGTTTTGGTTAAGCAGAAGACGGAGGACAAACGACAAGAATACAGAGATTTAAACGAGACAGAGAAGGGAAGCCTTGTTTGTTTGCTTAAAAAAACGAAAAACCAAATATTTGAAATTAAAATAAGCGAGAAAGAAAGGAACTTGCTTTCATGTCAGTATGAACCAAAGAGTGAGAGCTTATTTTAAATTTTAAATATTTTCTATTTCTTTATTGTAAAAGCTTATGAATGGATTAGACAAGGAAGCTTTGTACCGACCTGATCGGGAACTTTCCGGCGAAGTTGCCTAGAAAGTGACACTCAAGAATCGGAGGGAAGGGAGCTTCAAATCTGATGTTTTCTTCTTTTTCTTTTTCTTTGTCTTAAAACAATTTTTACTAAACGGATAATTATCATATTTATATTATATTACATAAAGAAACAAAGTGGCATTGTCGTGAATATGTTTCTCTTCTCCGTGCTTATCTACGTGTGAGAGCACAGTAAGAAACAAATCCGAGGATAGTGATTGGACGTCGATGATCTTCGATATCAGTGAGAATCCCTAAGCAGTGTGATTTGTGGTTACTTTGGAGAGAAGATTGCACATCCAAAACGGATAAGAGTAAAATGAGCTTAGGAGATTCTATTACTTCCTTTTTCTTAATAAAAATGAATTATGAGAATTTTTTATTTAAAAAGAGTTTCTTTATTATTTTTGTAGATTCTGCGTCGAAACAAAAATTGAAGTCGGTCGAATGGCTGATTTTTTGTTTAGATGCATAAGACAAAACACATCGACCATTCTCCTTGCACTAAAAAAAAAAAAAAAAGTTGGTTGGTCGCTCTAATTTTGCTTTTTGAAAACGCAATCTGAGGCGAAAAGATATTAACGCCGAAGTTTCAGTGCTAAGGTCAAAGTTTGTTCAAATTAATTAATTATATTTTGAAAATGTAAGTCTTTTACGTGGTCCTCTCTCTTAGTCTTATCATCATGTTAGGTCTGAGCTGAGCTCAAAAGAAGTTGCACATTAATCCTGTATTGAATGGACTAATTTGGGTCAAACTTTAAGTTCTAAACTAAATTCTTCAAACGGGTCAAAATGACTTGCTACCCAACGTATTTGAAGAAGAATCCATTCTAGTGATATAAGCTCTTCCAAAGGGCAATTTGTGAGTTGGCCAATTAAGGATTGAGGTTCTCTCTATGCAAATGAAAATATAAATTGACTCGTTTGCATAAAAAGAGAACGAGAACTAGTAAATATGAGAAGAAAGGATTTGGAATGCTCTACTATTCATTAAAACATAAAGATTATTTACAAAGGGTTTGTTAAAGATCTCTTAGTACAAAGAACAATCTCAGAGCACATGAAACAACTTTTCACATTTATGATGACAACGAGGCAAGTAATATTTGTACCAATCCTATGCTTAGAAAGAAAACCAAAGGTTAGTATGCACATAACATCAAGAGACATTTTCTTGTTTATATTATAACCTTCATAAAGAAATGGTCATCCCAATGACAAGATTGTTAAAAAGATAATTTATAAATCTATTTTCCCTTATATTTACAATAAAAATGTCTTATATTTACCACCATCTCAACCTTCTTGATTTTCCTAATCTACACAACCTTCCTTGAACAGCTCTTCCTTTCCCATTCTAGATGAGTCCAATTCTTCCACAAATACTACATCTAATATGTCACAGATCCTTGATGCTCCCTCAATGCTGGCAATTCTGAGTCATTTATGACTTGCATCCTCATCTTCTCATCCTATGCTAAGTTGACCCTAAACCATTCCTTTAAAAGCAAAAGCTCTTATAGCCACCAAATATCCTTTACCAAATTCTAGTATTTTTCCTTTATAACTTACCACATATAAACAAGCCTTTAAATATCTCGAGTGGCGAATTGCTATAGATAATGAATATAATGCCCTTATTTCTAATAACACATGGACCCTTGAATCCCCTCCTCTTGGTGTTAATAGTATTGATTGTACGTGGGTTTACAGGGTCAAACGAAAAGCAGACAACACTATTGAGCATTGTAAAGCTCATTTTGTGGCAAAGGGAAATAATCAGGAATCATGTGTGGATTTTTTTGACACTTTTAGTCCAGTGATAAAGCCTACCATCATAAACCTTGTCTTAACTCTTTTTATAGCCTATGTCGGTTAGTGCATTAATTTGATGTTGGTAATGCATTTTTACAAGGTAATTTAAATGAGTGGGTGTATATGTATCAACCACCTGACTATAAGAATTCTCAATTTCTTGGGCATGTTTGTCATCTTCACAAAGCAATTTATAGACTCAAACAAGCTCCGCTTATGTAGTTTAATAAATTTAAGATATATTTTTTCTTAATTATGGTTTTAAAGGATTGACATTCTAATTACTATCTATTTGTTCATCATAATAGTGATTCTTCCATATATTTATCAGTTTATATTGATGATATCTTTGTTACGGAAAATGATAATACCTTTATAAAAATTTGTATTTGTAATCTAAATGCTACTTTTACTCTTAAAGGTTTGGGTTAGCTGAATTATTTTTTTAGCATTAAGGTCTATAGATACAAAAATCGAATGTTCCTTTTATATGTCAAGTATATTATAGATCTCCTTGAGCATGTTCAAAAAGAACGTGCTAAACCTGTTTCAACTCCAGTTAATGCTAGTACATGATTATCATCTTCTGGATAAGCATTTCATGATCTAAGGCTTTATCTTAATGTTACTGGGGCTCTAAAATATGCTATTACTACTTAACCTGAGCTTTCTTTTGCGGTGAATCAAGTTTGTTAATATATGCATCCCCCCACTATTTTTCATTAGCAGGTTATTAAAACGATTCTTTGGTATCTCAAAGGCACTATTCATCATGGTTTATATTTTTAAAAATCATCCCAACACCGCTTAGTTGCCTATTTCGATGTCGATTGGGATGCGGATCTTGATAATTATAGGTCTACTTATGATTATTACATTTTTTGCTAGAAATCTAATCAGTTAGTCCTTAAAAAAGCAACACGTGGTAGCCAAATTGTCTTTGGAAGCAAAATATCAAGGCCTAGTTGCATCTACAATGGAAATTATTTAAATTCAATAAGCACTTCAAGAGCTCATTGTCTCTCTTGCTCAGCCACCTCTTCTTTTATATAATAACTTATATGCTATTTATATAATCGCAAACATTGTATTTCACAAAAGATCTAAACATATCAAGATTGATTTCATATTGTTCATGAGAAGTTATAGCGTGGCAATCTTGTAGTAAAATATGTTCCAACCAATGATCAAATGGTAGACAAATTGACTAAGGGATAACTTTCTCATCATTTTTCTTGTTTACGGTCCAATCTCAATATAGGTCTCTCCCATTGAGCTTGCAGGGTGGTGTTAAGGAAATATAAGTTTTTATTAACTCATTCAAATTTGGGAATACATCTCCTAACATTTCTCAACAGAAGGGATAAGCTCTTATCCTTGGTATACTAACTTTATTTCTATCTTTTGCTTCATATATCTAGAAAGTCATATTTTATAGATGTAACATAATCTTATAATATCTTATGTACTTATAACTACTTTCTATATTTATAGTGGAAATAAATTTAAGATGTAATAACAAAAGATATCAAAACAATTTGACGAAATAACATACACTACAAGAAATTACAAATTGTTGACAAAAAATTAGCGAAGAAAAAAATCTCGTAGTAAATTGATGACGAAAATTTAATTCTATCGGTAAACTTATCGAAAAATAATATTTTGCGACAAAAAATCTGTCGATAAAGGCTGAGGAAATTTATCTGTGAAACTTTGTTGATAAAATTTAGCGACAAAATAGTAATTGCCATTGTAAAAATAGACAAAAATAGTTGGCTGTAAAAATAAGTAATAGAGTTTACCAATGGAAGAAATTTCCGTCGGTAAATGCAACCGACATCGGTAATGGTGTTTAAATTTAAAGTAAAACAATGTCATTTTTATCTTATAAAATTAAAAACCTGAAGCCCTTCCCCCTTGTTGTTGTTCTGCAATTTTTTGTCTTCTTCGATCCTCCTCCGCGCATTTTCTTCTTCCACTTGCTCATCTTCCGTCCTTTTTTCACCAAGTGCTTCCATTGTGATGGGATTTCCATTTTGAGGTAGGTTGTCCATTTACTACTCTTGGGTTAACTTTATTGTTTTCAAATTTTGTATGCGAACTGTTGTATGTTGGGTGTGTTGGTGTTACTGTGGATTGACTCTTAAGAGTTTATTTGGGTTATTAATAGCTCATTGTTTGTTGTTTTATAGTTTTGTTGGTGAATAATAGAAGAAGACAGTAGTTTTGTAACAAAGCAGGAATGAATTTCAATAGCGTATCAAGTGTTCGATGAAAGTTCTGTAAGAAGTCTCTAATATCATTTATAATCTAGAATGATTTTTTAGTGGTTCATTAGTTTATAGAAAGGTGGTTTTATTAGTTGAATTATGTAAAGATATGTATCTTGATTGAACTACATGTATAATTGCCAATTAAAGATTAATTTAAAAGTCTTATAAGATGAATTAGGGGTTATCGAAGTTTAAGAAGAATTGTTCAGATTTTGTCCTTGAAAAGAAGTGTTATATACTTTACTCTTGGCTATGAAATGTTAGTCAAGTTGGTTTGAGTTTAGGAAACAAATTAGGTGCTGAATATATCCCTTTAAATTGATTTTATAGCTACCGTAAATTCAGGTTGAACATGAAAAATTGTTGAACTTATGTATGCCTATTTTAGAGTGAGTTTGGATTACTTCGTTTGATGGTGATACTTTAAAATCTATGCGTATTGATTGACCAAATAAAGTTGTCCCATAGGTATCATTGAAAGGTAGGAAAATGTTATAATAGGTATAAGAGTGAAGCAATATTCTCTTTTTTCATACATGAAATTTACTTCATTAATATCTAGCTTATATATAATAAAACATACATGTAAGAATTTACGTAATATATAACATTATTAAAATCTAATTGGATAAATCTATCTTTATTGAACTATTGAAATGAAAGTATCTATCTAAAGTCTTCCACTAGTATAATTGGATTATTAACTTATTTTGTTTGTTTTGTAACAATTGCCTTGTTGACAACTCTTTGCATTGTAGCTTGTTATAGTAGGAATGGTAAATAAGCCTTAAATCGATTTAGTCTGATCCAAAGTAAACTAATTTAATTCAAGTTGATTGAAGTTTAATTTAGACTTGAGTTTTTTAAAAATACTTTTTAGCTTCAAGTTGGACTCAAGGTCGAGCTCTACAACTTGACTAGACCTAAAACTTAACTATATATATGAAAAACAAATCCCAATTATCACTTCTTCAATTCTTCTCTTATTTGTTTTCTTTACTGTGTCACTTCCATAATCTTTCTTCCATCTTTGTTCTCCGTCACAGCACCTCTTTCACTTTTGTCATCTTTCTTTCCATAATCTTTTTTCTATCCTTGTTTTTTATGTCACAATACCTCTTCTACTTTCATCATCTTTCCTTTCATCCCTATTCCTCTTCCATGACTAATGTTCTTTTGTCGGTAATGGAAGGTGTTGTACATAGTATTATTATTGTGATATTAGTAGCCACTTTTTTTCTTTGCAATGAAAGGAAGTGTTATTATCGTTGTATTGGTTGTGTTGTCTTATTATTGTGGTACCAGTGACCATCTACTAGTATTGTTATTGCTTTAATCCAATATTTGATAGAAGAAAATAAGGATAAGCATTCATTGAAGGTGTGAGGGTGAGGTGTCAAACTTTTTGATTGGGTCGGTCATATTTAGGCAAGTTCAAGCTTCAAACGAGTTTGAAACTAACCAAAATCTGATCAAGTTCAAACTTAGATGGCATAAGGCAAGACTAATTAAGCTTTGAATCGACTAGAACCCTAAGAAGGTTGAATTAGACCGATGATGAGCACAACTTGGCCTAGATTGTTGCCATGCATAAGTTATAATATGTGCATTTTCTTTTATTTATATCTTAGTTGAAAATAATAAATCAGAAAAAAAGTTAAATTGTTCTTTAAAACATAATTTTAAAGTAAGATTCACTAAATTAATACCACCAAAACTATATTTAAGTGTAATTTTTTTATAAAAATGATTTACAAGATTTCCAAGATGAATATATAATTTTTACTTACTATAGTAAAAGAACATAGGACATATGCTATCATAAATATCTAAAACTTTAACGTATAAAATTTTAAAACCTTTCAACATGTGTAATATTTTTAATTAAAAATGTAAAAAAATTAAATCATAAATAATAAAATAACCATTAAATTTTAAATATAAATGAATATTTCTAATTTAGAACTTTAAAAATAAAACTATTATTATTATTTAAAAACACAATTAACTCAAAGCATTTGACACACAAAGAACAATTTTTGATAATGTTATAATAACTATTATCAGGTCAAACTTGAATTAAATTTTTTTAAAAGTTTAGATAATTTGAGTTTGAATTTAGTTAAATTTAGTTTAGCCATTTAAATCTAACCAATTTATTGTAATTTTTATACTTAAAAATTTTCAAATGTAAACCAGACTTTATAATTAAATTTTATTCCAAGCGAAACCTAAATTAAGTAGATTTTAATATAATCACACTTAACCCCAAGCATTAGCCTAATTTTATTAAAGTTTAAGAAGGCAAAAATGACAAATTTGACCATAATGTTTTCATTAAAATAAAAATTACTTTTTTGTATACCCTTTTGTAACTATTATTGCTTTATGTCTTTTAATGCTTCCATCTAATTTGAAGTTTAAATGTAAACACCCAACTACATTTAGTTATTATAATAATAAATGCATATGATATAGATAATCTATAAATAGAGATAGAATTATTGATTAGATATTTGAAATTAACCTTAAGATTAGGGTTGGATATATTTAAGTTAAATTTTCGTAAAGAATAGAAGAATTATTGCATATTGTATTTGTCTCACGAGAATCGTCATATATGAGGTTTGAGAGTACCTAAGGATTAAAATTCATAAATGAAGTCATATAGGATTATTTCACTTAA
Source organism: Erythroxylum plowmanianum (assembly GCA_025531925.1). NCBI lineage: Eukaryota > Viridiplantae > Streptophyta > Magnoliopsida > Malpighiales > Erythroxylaceae > Erythroxylum > Erythroxylum plowmanianum. The sequence continues at coordinate 8,735,829 of JANVCQ010000005.1, forward strand.
TGGTATTAACTTAGGTAAGTATGTAGTTAATAATCATTTTGACTTATTTTTATATGAACAAAGATCTTATGGATGTTATCTAAAAGTTTTTTTTGTCTATTCTAAATTAAACTTTCAATTAGTTTTAGTTTTAAAAGCTTATCATCTCTTTCAGTATATTCATATAACTAAAATTCTCCCCTTGGAAGGTATTTAGAATTCTCTCTAAATAATATAGCTCGTATTCATGAAAAGAGGCATTGAAAGTTATATGTAGTTTTAGAGTTAGAGGATCATAATACCTACACTATTTTTGAAAATTTGAATAGCCAACAAAGATATTGTTTTATTCATAGATCAATTTTAGTTTGAATTTCTTAATGTTATGCAAAGAAATTGTTTTATTAAACTAAATTTGTTTAGTAAAGGACATAAGTGATCCTATAAGGATTTAAGCATTCACGAGATGACCTTACATAAAAATTGCGCCTATTTTTGCCTTGAGTATTATACCCTCTAGGTTTAGAATGTGATCCATACATGAATTTCCTTTTGCTTGGGACTTGAGGATGATAGATAGGCACATATGCTATGTTGTCTACATTTATAAAACGTAATATGATCATGTGTAGGAATGGCAATGGGGCGGGTTTGGGGCGGATTATGCGATCCCCGCCCCCATCCCCATTTATAATTTCATTCCCCATCCCCGCCCCATCCCCATCGGGTTTTTTTTTTCAACCTCCATCCCCATCCCCATCCCCATCCTCATCGGGGAATAACATCCCCATACCCGACCCATTTCCCCGTTGGGGATGTTATTAGCTTAAAAAATATATATTGCTACGCTTGAAACGAAGAAAGAACTGCAATTTTTTAAAAATATTATAATGTATAACACAAACATAAAATAGAAATAAATTGTTAACCATT
>JANVCQ010000005.1:8744881-8766472 GCA_025531925.1 Erythroxylum plowmanianum
ATAATTAATTAATTAATTATAATATTAGTTAAAGAATACTAAACCTTACTAAACTAAAAAAAATTAAGCATTAAGCAAAGTTAGGAATGACTCTCATTCCTCTCATAATGGAAAGGAATGGAGCAATGCCCTAAAGTAATGAATGAAAGTAGAAGCAAAATAATCATTACCTTTTACCAAGCTTTATTTTTCATTCCATATCCATTCCTCTCTCCTCATACCCACCAAACAAGTACGTCCTAAGTTTATTTATTGTAAACCAATTTCCACTCTTTTTATTTTAATATAAAGTTAGAAAAATAATGTGAAGGTGCTTTTTTTTGCTTCTTAATGTCATTTCTTACAAGATATTGGTTAGCAAATTGCTTTATTTGATTGATACTCACATATGTTGTCCATCAATTAAGTCAACAAGGGATAAATATCATAAAAATAGAAAAAGCTCCATCGAAATTTTGTGTAAATTGTAGTTTACTTATAATAATTTATTATAATGCAAGAAAAGTCTATAGGCAGAAAGCCTATACTATGCCAGCTCTTTTTGCACACCCAAACTAAAAAACATGATGATGTGACCTTTGTCAACGCTCGATGCAGACAATTTCATGTATGTAAAATCTATACTTTAATATTAATTCTTAAAAATTATCACTTACTGACATACACAATTATAATAACAAGACTAAATACAAGAAAGCATTGAACGATAGTCTCGAAACTTTGAAACTGTTGATGAGAGTCAAATATATCTTGATGCAATAGGTGATAAGGACCATTGTGGAAGGATTTTCGACTTAGGTTCACTTGTAAACACATGTTATTCATAATCCTCCATATCCACTACAACTGGATCTAGTAGGCAATCTATATCAAATGAGAGAATCGTTCAGCTTAAGAACACAGTAGAGAGGTTGGTGGAGTGCATAACTTAGCTCTGTAATGAGGTGGATGAGTTGAAAGGGAGGGACATGATCCAATCACAGTAGTCAAAGCATCGGCCTTCACCAATTGCATGGATTAGATGAATAAGTGAATGTATTTAATGTTTTGCCACTCTTAAGTTTTTGTATGAATTCTTAGTTTACAGTTTTTTTTTCAAGATACTTATTGATGTACATTATAGTTTTTATTATATTACCAATCAGGGTAATTTTAACATTATATTATCAATTAACGTTATTTTATTTACAAAAATTAAATGTACAAAAAATCAAAATATTATTAACAGAAAACTTAAGTAGGAAGTGAAAAATGGTGGTTGAAATTTATAATAGTTAAAATTTTCAATGAAATTAAAGTGCTTCGTGGGTAAATTAGCAAAGGAATATTATAATTCTATAAGTAAATTATTGACGGAATAATGAATTCCATCGAAAAAAATTTTGTCCACAGGTAAAATTTTGCAACGGATATTGTATGTCCGTCTATGAATTTAGTGACAGAATATTATAACTCTGTCAGTATATTTAGCAACGAATTTACAAATTGCCGTCACTAATTTCATGGACAGAATATTATGAATCTGTCGTAAATTTAGCGATAGAATATTGTATTATCATCGGTAAATTTACCAATGGAAATACAAAACTCCAAGGCGAAATGCACCGAATCGATTGAAATAGAAAATTCATTGCGAAATGTACCGACGACTATACAATATTTCGTCGCCAAAATTTACCTACGGAATACAATATTTCATCGCCAAAATTTACCTACGGCCGTTTTTTCGAAGATTCTTTCCGTTGATAATTTCCATCGCCAAATTTGTTTTCTAACGAAAAATCTTTATTTTCTATCAATAATTTCCGTAGCTAAAACTTATTTTTCTTTTAGTAATAAGATATCAACATAATATGATTTTTGTTAAGGTCTTCAAACTTGTGCCAACATTATCTATTCTAGATGGTTATAAGGTCCTTAATCACATGTCAACTAGAAAATTTTATTGGCTAAACTTATCTCCTCATTTTCTTTTTCTTACTTCTTTAATACCCTCCCAAATCTCTTATATTTCCTTTTTCCTTTTCATACTCCTTGCCAGCAATTATGTTATTAAACAAGACGACGAAGTGCAAAATATTTTGTAAATAGAATACTTTTTGATATATAAAAATATTGTACTTTTAATGGTTAAAGGACTACGAATCTCCTTAAAAGATGATCTTCAATTAAATAGATTATATTTCTTGTAAAATGATTTAGTTTAATTAAATATCATTGATTAAAACAACAATAACATTAAGTAAAAATTCAGTTAATATGTATGCCTGGAGAGGTTCAGTGATACAAAATCTTAAGTCTAACTAGCAGGTAAACTATTTTCATATGTCCCATACGAAGAGATTAAAATATTGTTGATTATTAAATATAATTCGATTTTTAATAAACACTACGTATTTTACGTTCTTAGGTTCCTAGTCAAGTCCAAACAATATATTTCATCTGACTGAGTCACATAATTAGTCCTAAATTTTTTACATTTGGCCGGCCGTTTCCACTTGTCATAAAATATAAAGAGACCTTCCAATAATTTTTTAAAAATTATTAGAAGCTAAACGTATGGTAACATAGTCCAACATTTGAAGAAGTCCAGGTTGGTGACTAAACTAAACACCAAAATCAATTCCAAGAAAGCAGGACCAAGTCCCACGCGGTACCCCACCATTCACTCTATGATAGCCGTTGTTCAATGCCCAACGGCAACGTCCCTTGGAAGATCCGTTACCAACGGTCATACTTAGCCAGACTTTTAGACCGGAGTTAATTAGACGTAAATGTGACGTGACCTATTTTTATTTTTATTTTTATATATTAGAATTTATTATTTGTAATATTATTGAATTGTTGTATATAAGTTTTATTATTATTTTGTTTATTTATAATTTTCAAATAAATGCGTAAAACGGAAGACAGAGTCCACTTGCATTCAATTTCAAAGTTTATATAAAGTAGTAGCAACAACATGCTCATTTATTCAATTCCACTCAATGCCAACTATTTTGCTCTTGGTTTTCCTTCTTTACAATCTGCTTAATTCTATCATTGCCTACTTGTTCCCCGAAAATCTCAGATTGGGTTTCTTCAACTTCTTTGCCCTCCATCACCAACCCAAGACCAAGAGCACCCTTGTTCATAAGGAGACATCACCATCACCATCACCACCACCATCAACTGTTTCTTCTTCGGATTCATCTTTTAAATCCACCAAGAGAATGGATCCTGTAGAATTGAAGCGACTTTTCCAAGCGTTTGATCGGAACGGGGACGGGCGCATCACCAAGGAGGAGCTGAATCATTCGCTAGGGAACCTTGGCATCTTTATTCCAGACATGGAGCTAACTCAGATGATCGAGAAGATCGACGTCAATGGCGACGGCTGCGTCGACGTTGATGAGTTCAGAGAGCTGTATCAGCAACTCATGGACGTGCAGGATGCGGACGACGACATGATGGAGGCGTTCAACGTGTTCGACCAAAATGGAGATGGTTACATCACGGTTGATGAGCTCAGAACTGTTTTGACCACCCTCGGGATCAAGCAAGGGAGGGCGTTGGACTTGGAGGACTGCAAGACCATGATAATGAGGGTGGACGTGGATGGAGATGGAATGGTTAACTTTAAGGAGTTCAAGCAAATGATGAAGAGTGGTGGTTTGAGTGTTCAAAGTTGATCAAACAAACAAACATACATTCATGCTTGGGGAGACGGACACCAACATTGAAGGGTCGATTTGTATATATTTTTCAACGTCAAGGAGTGAAAAAAAAAAGAGAGAGAGAGAGCAGGGGGAAATGTGGAGAAGGTGTGATGATGTCAAATGCTGTGGACTTCCTTTTTAAGGCTTTCCTTTTTTATCTTTATGATTTGTTTGTGGTAATTATTTTTTCACTAATTAGTAGTGTTCTTCCAATTTTTTTCTATTATAGTTAGTTGGATTATATACCACGTGATTGTGTTCTAAGTTCACTTTCTTATTTTTATTGTTAAATTGCATTTTAGTCCTTTAATTTATTTTATTATTTATGAGTCTTGAAACAACTTATAAATTTCTTTGTGCCCGGGTCACATCTTTTAGTCATGAAACCAGCCTTTTGTAAAAAATGTAAATAAAAAAATACCTGTTTGCATCATTGAAAAAATAAGATCAATTTTTTCTTTAAATTCTCTAACACGACGATTTTAATTATTGGATATGAGTTCATTAAGATGTTTCAAACATTAGGAGAAACGTTGACTGAAAAATTGAAGCAATAAAAGGAATGAAATAGAAAATATAAAAACATTAGCAACTTTCAAGGAACAAAAATGGATTACGCGCAACTTAAAGAACAGAAGGTTAAGAAGTCACATGGAATATCAAAGGAAACTTGTCTTGAGGACATCTTGTTGTGTATTTGAATTAAGTTAGCACTAATATACATCAAGGAATAAGCAAAAAATACAGACTACGTGTCAGAAGCACTTGCGGTGAACTATGGATGGTCCAGTTTCATCGTAATCTCCCTTGGTAATGTGTTGGTTTTGAGGGAACACAACTTTAGCCAGTATGGCCCCTCCTACCCATGCTGAATACCGTGTCAACTGCTCTGGCATGTATTCTGGAAGCTGCAATATAGACCAGAGAAAACAATTTAATCGTGCTTAAGATGATCAATTCATATCCATTGCAATTACAGATCCTTTAGTGCAGCGTCAAGGATAATGAAACATGAACCACCAAAGACTGAAGGAAATGGATTCCTTCAATCAACATCATTACTACTACAGAATCAATAAGGATTTAATGCTTACAGCTTTCCTATTTTACTGTAGTGGTCTAGCTGTAAACATCAACTATTGTTAACAGGGCATTACCAAGCTAAAACATCCATCCATCAAAGGTTAACCAATCATGCACTTAATGCATGTGAAATGCAAAAATCAACACCAAAATAAAGACTTGTGATCATAGTACGAAGAAACTGACTCTAAGGTCTTTATCTAGTAGAAAGGTTAAAATTGATGTTGGAAGCTTAAGTTCATCTAAATGGGAAAAAGTTGTCACCTTTACAAGCGAAGGGCGAATGGCTGATGAGCACAGGCTAGACTCCTTCTGGAACCTATCTTCAAATCCTGTTGTGGACATGAAAAATACAATACATCAACTTCTAAAATTAACTCATCATTCATAGAAGTTACGCCATGTCACCGATATATAGCATATGAATTCTGATATCAGCAAAGGAAATAAAAACTCACCAGGCATAGACGTTATGCCACCACAAAGTACTGTATTCTCCAAAAGCTGCCTATGGTTCTCAGAAGAAACTGTTGAAATAGTCCGTACAAGCTGTTCAACGATACCATGAGCCTCTAATCCCAATATAGAAGGATGGAATAAAGCCTCACCAACAGTGTACCTTTCTTTCCCAATAGTTATCACCTAATGACCCATCCAAAGGGATATTGAAGTTCTTGAATTTACATGAAAAATGTGCAGTACTACATTAGGCAGTTAGCTCATGCCAAATTTGCTTCAACACAAAGCATTTGACCACATTTGTTAGGCTATTGAGTGTAACTAGAATTGTAAACCAGAAAGTTCATGCAGTATATTGTGTTTTCTCCCTGTTATAAAAATGAGCATAATGCATAATGTAGACATTGAACCATTTATACAAGGAATCCACAAATGCAATCAAGAAACAAAATCACCATACCTCATCAAGGCCCACTAATTTTATGGCTAAGAACAAATAAATTAATCGCATTAAATTATTAGATAATTCCACAAAATAATGTGATGTAAGCCTGAGCGAGAAACCTTTCAAATCAACTCTATTTTGAGAACATTGCAAAATCACAAAACCTGTCCATCAGGAAGAACGTGTTGCTCTGTCTCACTTGATTGCTGGGTTTTTGCATAAGCAAGATCATCCTCAGCACAGCATGAGTATTTTTCTTTCATTAACTCAATGTCTGAGACTCTAAGATTCAAATGAGGAATAGATTTACTGAGCTCCTGGGCAAGCAACTTTGTCAAATCAGTTCCTCCAATCTCAAACCTCCTTGAGGCGATGTGCTGAACGGCACCTTCAATTACCAGAGCAATATCTGGAAATGTAGGGGATCAAATTTGGAAACAGGATGGAACCTTGTCAACATTAAGCTACCATGTCATCCATTAAGGGCACAGCACAAAAAACTCACACATTTGCTTTGTTTAAAAGCTATTAAAATACTTCCTTTAACTGTTCAGAGAAAATTTACAGTAAATTATGAAGGACTTCATAACTATTCTGTTTTACTGAAGATTGCAGAACAACCCACTTCATCATTTTCGTCCAAGCCTAAATCAGTACAAGTCACTTCAGGATTTGGGTCAAGTGATGATGCTTCCCTTTTTAGTTCATACCAGTTCATCCCTTAGCTTACATGAGTGTATTTTGATGCATCCACAAGCATATCTTATATGTGAACAAAGAATCTCAACTAACTTCCTCTAGGAAGGATATTAGTGAAATGGTCACCATAAAGACAAGTGGATGGTAGGCTGTATCATGAATCATGCATGCACAATTATTAGATAAAGCAAGGTAAAAGTAGTTGGACACAAGAACACTTATGAGATTAAAGAGATAGACTACCAATTTTCCCATGACCAATATCAACTGTGCACCCTGAAATACGTCCAACTGCATAAAGTGATAGTATTGCTTGCTCTGAAGCATAAAATCCAGAGACATTAAATGTTTCAAACATCAACTGCACCAATTGTTCCCTGACAGCCTGTATAACAAATTCTTATTAATTTTGGAAGCTCTAGACAAGCTATTTAATTCCACAGTCATCTTGGTAGATGGATAACTCACTCTAATTTGCAAGAAATAAATAAATAAAAATTAAGCATAACATTGAGTTAATATCAGGTTCAGTAAAATGGTCAACAAATTTGCACTGCACACAGTCCCTGCACTAAATTATATTATGAAAAACTTGTTTGTCTAATCTGACACGATAATTCTTATCTAAATTGGAAACTTTGAAGAATATGATTATCAATACTTATCACGGAATGAACTTAAATGAAAATCAAAGATCACAATTGATTTCAACATCCAAGCATCGAGTTACAAAGTTGGAATTGGCATAATTTTTCACACACAAGCATACATACATATAGGGAACGAAAAAACGAATCAACAAAGTCGGCTAACCTTGGGGGTACAGAGTGGATCAGTAAACAAGATTTGTCCTTCGTTACCCTCTTCCCATTCAAGACCAGTGTACAGAACATAATGCAGCAAATCTTCCATAGCATCCCAATCTCGTATAAAGCCCCGAACAACAGGATCAACACATACATCCTCCAACAATGAATTATCAGCTGAAGACCCATCTTCAAGTGTGCGTTGCATTTGAGTAGGTATAATCTATCCCAAAGGTTCATATTGCAATCAACAAGAAGAACACACAATTCACAACGTCACATCAAATTGAGCACAAACACAAGAGCCATTAGAAACTTTTCTCAAGAAAGAAACATTCTTTTTTCTTTTACCCTCGTTTATCAAAGTTCACAACATTCTTCTCCCATTTTTTCCTTTAAAAAAAAAGGCCGACACTAAACAACAATTCCAACCAAAAATCCTTTTCAGCAAACAAAAAAGAAAAGAACTCTAGCTAGAACGAGAAGCTACAACAAGAAAATAAGAGAAGGGAAATTCGAAGAAACGTAAAGGCGATGATTAAATCCCAATGATACCCGCACAAAAAAACTAAAAAAAGGATAAAGAGTCAAATTCGAAGCAAAGACTGATTACAATGGGAGGAGATTGATCGGGGACGGCCGTGCCCGCTTTGAGGAGCTTGGATCCCGCATCTATCACCGCCGCCTCCATTTTGCAAACTCAAAGAAAAGAAGAAGGAACCCTGAATTTGAATATTTAGGATAGACGCACGAACAACAAAATGGATGCAGAGATAAGCAGAAGAGTTGCAGGTTTTGGAAGCGGATGGAGGCTACAACTAGCGCTTTGGCAATCCTTCCTTCATTTTAAAGTTTCAAACTTTAGTCACTGCTTCGGCTCTCTTCTCACCCAGTAAGATTCTTCCTTTTGTTTTATTTTTAAATTTCAGATTTGTACTTGTAATAAAACTAAAACAAGGATTTTAGTAATATATATATCTTTACTATGTTTACTCATTTAAAATTATTTTAATTATTAAAAATCACTTTATTAAAATTGTTTGAATTATTTTAACAGAATTTATTATTAAAATCATATTTAAATTGTCATATTTCACAATAAATATATAATTATCTTTATTAAAATAATTAAACAGAAATTATAATTTTTAAAATTTTATTTTAGATATTATAAAATAATATAATACCAGTGGGCGGAAGCATTTATAGACACAACAATAAAACATAAAATTTTGAATTATTTTTAATAATTTAGGAAATCTTTTAATTTAATTATTAACTTATAAATAGATCTTTAAGACGTACTTAATATTTTTAATTTTATGTTATAAAACATTGGTTGGCATTTGAGTTTTTTTATTTATTCAATTAAACCAATCCTATCTAATACGTGTAAAACTATTATTTCAATTTGAATTTGCAATAATGATTATATTATTTGGTTATGTTATTGTTTTAAAGTAATTAGCTCTTTTTCTATAATATTTTTATTTTTTAAATTCTTAAATATAACATGTTAAATTCAAATAGTGTAATGACATGAAGAAAGCATTAAAAACAATAATAAAGGAAGATAATGCAATAATAAAGTAATACTATAATGATGTAATGATAAAGCAAATTAAAGAAAATTAAAACAAATATTGAATACTGTACGTTAATGGGTGGCAAGGATGACCAATATTAGTTAAGGTAAATATTAAAGTAAATATAGAATATTGTACCTTGATGAGTGATAGATCTAACTATTATAACTTATAATTTTCAAGATGGCAAATTCTAAAGTAAATATTGTTCAGTTCATTGCTGACAATGATTCCGCTTATAAAGCAATTAGAAGAATATTACAAAGCAAGATTATATTTTTTGATTGATTGTGTTGCACATTGTATTGACTTAATGCTGAAAAATATAGGAAAAGTTAGGTATTTTCTATTATTGATGAGACTGTGCAAAATTAAAAAAAGATGACCAAGTTTATCTACAATCTTGCATAGATCTTGAATTTAATGAGAAATAATTTCACTAATTGTAGGAATTTGTGTTGTCCTGTTGTTACAGGATTTGCAACAAAAATTTTATCACTTCAGTGTTTTATTATGATGAAGAAAGAGCTGAGAAAGATGTTTACAAGTGATAAATGAGTTGCATCTCAACATACTAGGTTTATTGATATATTAGAAGTTTCCAGGACTGTACTTGAAAATGTTGAATTTTGATCTCAATGTTAATTTGTCATCCGAGTTTATGAGCCTTCGGTGAGGATATTTATGGTTGATAGTGATGAAAAGGCAACAATGAGTTATTTTTATGATGTCATTGAGAGGATGAAAGAAACAATCAAGGTCAATTTGAAAAATAGGTCTTCTTTGTACACACTTTATCTGGCAATCATCAATGAGAAATGAAAAATGACATCTTTACCATCTGTTATTTGCAGCTGAAGTATTTTTGAATTCTAGTGTCTACTTCAGGCCATGTTTTATAAAGAAAGTTGAAGTTAAAAGGAGAATGTTATTAACTATTACAACAGTTGTTGCCTATAAGATGGTGTAAGATCTCTTAAACTCACAATAATGATTTATAAGGAGGCTTCTGAGAATCTTGGGATGTCAATTGCTATATTTTACAGAGAAAAACTTAATCCAAGTATATTTTGTTCACTTTTATTACTTGATGAAAATTAATCATCTCTTTATGTTGTCTATAATACTAATTTTTTTGTCTCACAACTTATAGTTTCTTAGTGGGACCAATTCATAAGTGATGTTCTAGAATTACAAAAGTTTGTAATTTGAATTCTAAGTCAATCAGTCAGTGCAACAAGTTGAAAAAAGAATTTGAGCATATTTAAATTCATTCTTTTTAAGAAAAAGAATAGATTGGAGCACGAAAGATTGAATGATTTGGTCTTTGTTCGATATAATTTAAAGCTTCGAAAAAATTGTGTTATTATCATTATTAAGTTAGATATAATTTTTTACAATTTTTTAATAATTTAATTTTATTGTTTACTAGTGCTGTTAATAGAACAAATAGTTAAGTAAAGTCAATTTGCATTGATAATATTGATCTTTTGGCAGATTAAGTTTTTGAAGAATCGGGTTTAATAAATGGGAGTGACTTGGAAGATAATTTTGGATGGGAAATCATTGACATATAATTTGGTGCAATGAATTTGAATATGGTAATCTCCTCTCAATGATGAAGATTTTGTATCAAATAAAAATTGAGATCAATGCAGTGAAAGCCAATATCCCGTATCTGATTGAATAAAGTTATAGGTTTTTGTTTATCCTCTTCTTTTAATTTTACTTTTTTGATTTATTTGTTAAAATTCATATATGCAATGTAATTGTAAATATTTTTATTTCAGGTTTCACTTCTAGTTGATTCTTCCACATGAACTCTTGTTGTAAATTGTAATTATTAGAGAGTAACAGATATTTACCATTCTTTTTATTTGATGTTTTTGATGTAATTATTAATTATTATTTATTATATGATAAATTGTAATATTTTAAATATTTTATATTGTTTTTAATTTTATATTTGTGTGAAGATTAAATAATCTTTTTGATATTAATTATAATTATTATTTATATGTAAAATATGTAAAAATTAATGTTAATAAAAACAGAAATGTGAATATAAACAAGACCATCATGTTAATGTTCTAGTACTAATATGAAGATCTAAGGTAAAACGGTAGGATAAATTAGTTTGACGTCACCGAGCATCACAATATGCTAACAGCGAATGGTTAGCCCAAAATTCACAACACATTAGCCGAAGATCAAGTAAGCCCATAATATTTTTGCAGCAACAATCGAAAGTGTCCGTGGCAAAAATTTTGAGATAACGAAACAATTACTAAAATTAAGATCTTCTACCTCAACATCAGAAAATAATAAAGGCAAGAAGAGATAAATTTGACATGAGCCCCATTTGTAAACTCGAAGCCCTATTGCCAAAAGCCCAAATGTAAAAATAAAAAAAGTAGGATTGACGATGATTTGTGAATAAATGTGTGCTAAGAAGTGTTCAGACTATCAAAATGTATACCTAGAAAGGAAAGGAAAGGAAATGAAAGGCGAAAGTGAGAAAGAAGGTAGTTGATTTCAAGTATTAATATTGGAGGAAAGGTCTGAGTCATTTTGCATTTACCAAATTTGTGGACTGAAGTCTACAAGTTGACATTTAGACTCCTGGTTTCAGTCCCGGGAAGCAACATGTTAATAGAAACCTAGACGACGGAGGCGCTTGTCTATCTCCTGGAAACCATGGGTCCCCAGGTTCAAGCTCCTGACAATACCTTCGATTCTTACATACATGTCTGCATGCTCCTCAGGATATCATAAGGCATACCCGATCGTCAAGCCCGCCACATAAACAATTAAACTACACTTATTTCAAAATCAACTCAATTCCTAGAAGAACGAGGTAACATGATAACCTTATACGAAAATCAACGAGTTTATAACTCGTAACGGAGAATTGTTCTCGTCTTTGTCAAGAATTTGTAAATTGTAACGACTCGGAGTTTCATGTGCCGTTTAAGGAAGATCAGAGACTCGATTATAAAATCTGGCAGCAAATGTGTGATCCAAAGGCATTCACATTGTAGTTGTTCAAGTTACGTTCTTATAATGTTTTATTACAATTTTCTAATAAGCCTGTGTACAATGTTCAAGTAATTAACGACAATTATACGTTCTTCAATAATAGAAGAATGTTGTCTTTCCTTTGTTGTAAGGGTATACAACATCTAAAGTACAATTAATGTGTGATCCTAAGGTAAACGAAAAATAAAGTATTAGAAAAGGAGAGACAATATTGCTTTCTTTTCCTGCTTGAATGGAACAAACTTTAGTTCCATGAACAATTCTGAATTCTCATATGCTTTCAGTACTGGACGAGTAAGTTAGTGACCGGAACCTCTTGGACTGGGTCCTGATGCGAGAAGCTGAAGCCAAATGGATACCCTTCTCTTTGCGTTCTCCAGAACCACGGACGAGTACGTCTCCAGATGATTTGAGCTAGCAAAATCCTCTGTAAGGACTCTCGCTGCCTCCACCTTTACTTGGCTTAGCATGGCGAGAGAGAGAACAAAAATGATCAAAAGGATTGCTGTTTTCTGGGAAACCATTGTTGGAAAGAACAAGCCTGAGTTAAAAACCGAGGTCCAAGATTTGATTTTTGATGTGCTTTGTTTGTGGTTTTGATGATATGGAGGATACGAAAGTAGAGGACTGGGAGTGGATATATATAGGAGAGCAGTGAAGTTGCTTCGTCGCTGGTTTGCAGTTAGTGTAGTTGGACTGGAACTTTAGGAGGTTTTGGAGGGCATTTAACTATTGGCCTCCGTGTTGACTGACCAAGGAGGAGTGACGTTGAAGCAGTCAGTCTCAGTCAAGCAGGGCCTATTTACCTTGTCTTTTATTGGAAATAGCTCATCCCATTCTCGCGTTTGAAAATGTCAATTTTTGGTTTTCAAAATTGGTAGCAGGTGAGGACGACTTCGTGACTTCAACATTGTCTATTAACGATTATAATACAAAAGAAATGTAGGGTGACGTTAGTGTCCTATTTTCAATTGACTATATCAATACTATTAATATTCTTACATGTTTTGAATCGATCAAGTAGAAGTAAAAGAATTGAATAATTTTGTTGTGATGTTTTCTGTACTTCAGCAGAATGAAGAGAGATAAGAGAGGGAAGATTTAAGAATTACAAGAATATCTTAAGAGAAAAAATAACAAATTTATGTTAAGTATGTCCATTATGGGTTCAGATTATCTGTTTTCGTTATTCTGTGCCTAACTTGTTTTATGAGTATCCATCAATTCAATATTTGTGGGTCTCATTTATTAGATAGATGAACGCTCATAAAACATGGCTGGTACAAAACAACAAAATAGGTAGTCTGTCCTGTCCATTCTAGCCATAGTGTTTAAATACACGTAACATAAAAACTACAAAGGAAGCTAGTGTTGGGTTATATTCATAGACTTTATTTAAACCACGCATCTCATTCCTAGTGACTAACGTTGTCGTTTCTAACAACTTCTTTAATTCTTTGAATTTTTCCCGTGGCTTTTTGTAACAATTCCCTCCCTCTTCACATCCTTGTCCACCAACTTAACTAGTGGGAAGGGTTTCTAGAGTTCAAAGAGGTATTCTCATGTTGCATCCTCACTCCGACCATCTGACCATTAAATTAACAACTGTGTAATTGACCGATTATTTCTTTTAACCATCCTCTTTCCTAACATTGCTACGGGGACATGGTCTATAGGCGTGAGATTTTTTGGTAATGTTTTTGTCGTTCTGTCTTGTCCAACATGGGTCTTTTTTAATTAAGACACGTGAAAAACTGGATGAATAGAAGTTCTTGGAGATAGTTCCAACTTCTAAGCTATAACTCCCACGTGTTTAAGGATCTTGCAAGGGTTATAGTATATTGGTGACAGTTTTTAGTAGCCCCTCCTTTGAAGAGAGTTTTTCTTGTAGGGCTACAGTTTCAATAAAACAAGGTCGCCTACTTCAAAGTCACATTTAGATCTATTTGAATTCACATACTGCTTCATTATATTATGTGCCCTCTGTAAATGAAATCTTGTTATATCTGACATTGCTTCTCTGTTCTTAAGAGCTTTGTCCACCTCCATTACTTTTGAGTCAGTAGAAATATATGGGGTGTAAACCGGTGCATATAAAATTTCAAACGATATTGCATTAATGGCTGAATAATATGTCGTATTATACCACCACTCAGCTAGTAGTGCTCATTCACTCCATCTCTGAGGCGTCTCTCCACATAAGCATCTCAGGTAGGTTTCCAAAATTTTATTAATGGCCTCTGTCTGACCGTCTGCTTGTGGATGGTAGGTGGTAGAATATTTCAGGCTAACTCCTTGTAATTGGAATAATTGCTGCCATAATTTACTTAGGAATGTAAGATCTTTATCACTGATAATTGACTCTGGCATTTCATATTAGTCAACCCTCCACATTTAATGCAACTTTCGTATTTGAAAAACAAAATCTTTGAGTGATTATTTGTTTGGTGAGTTTGTCAAATTATTTGCATTTGATTTTTGTCTTCTTCTTTCCTTTGTTTTATAAAGAGAGAGAGGCAGTGAGCAGATTGCGTGTAATTGCATCGTGTAATTTACTAAAGCAAAAGTGAGAGAGTTGAAGAGAGAAAACATTAGTGAGTGATAGAGAGTTTTAAATAGGTTTGTTTAAGTCCTAGATCAGATGGTCGTTTGGGGCCTGATCGAGCTCAAACTTTGAGGGCTTACTCTACACTGGTGGTTATTCATATCCAACGATTAGAATCTTGATCGGAGTTCTGATTTTCTAATGATTTGTGGTCAACCTTAGGTTTGACTTTTGGGATCATGAAATTCCAACATCGAGCAGTTTTGATCAAGCTCACGATCGGATGGTGAAACGTGGTTCAATTGGGTTGAAAGATTGATAGTTGGTAGAGGACACATTGCTCTTGATATCCAACAATGGGTTGACTATTTGGAGATCTTTTGGGTTATCTACACGAGCTATTTTGGAGAGTGTGATTTTGGGTAATTTCATAAACTCTCTTGTTGATTTTTCTTGTTGTTGTTATTAATATTGTTGCCAAGAATTGTTGTATCCTTGATGTTATTGTTGTTGCCTCTAGTAGGATATTAGAGAGAACTTGTTGTTGTACCCATTATTTGTTGATAGTGGAGATTTTGCCTGGACTTCGGTCTCGTGGTTTTTACTCCTCACATCGAGGAGGTTTTTCATGTAAATCGAGGTGTTGATTTTATTGGGTACTACATTATATTAGATTATTTATTGCCTAATTTTTTCATAAAGGTTTAGACAAGTAGGGATAATTAATTTATATTTGGGGTCATGCATAACAAATTGTTATTGTATTGACTAATTGGTAGGTTACTTTCGCTGCATCTATCTGTGTTTCTCCCATCGGATTGGTATCAGAGCTCCCAGTTTTGGGTGCGTTCATTATCTTGTAGTAAATATGGAAGGTAATACAAGCAGGATGATGAGTTTGAATGGCTCCAGTTATCATGTTTGGAGAGGTAAAATAGAGGATTTACTCTTTTTCAAAGGTTGTCATGATCCTGTCTTTGCCACTAAAAAGCCAGAAGATAAAAGTGATGATGAATGGAATTTGTTTCATCGATAGGTATGTGATATTATTAGACAATAAGTAGATAACAATGTTTATAACCTTATTGTTAATGAAACTCATGCACACAGATTGTGGATAAAGCTAGAAGAATTATATGCTAGCAAGACAGGGAACAATAAAATGTATTTGATAAAGCAACTGATATATTTGAGATACCATGATGGTACTTCGACGTGTGATTACATGAATACATATCAAGGGGTCATTAACCAGCTGACAGGTACAAACATCAAGTTTGAGGAAAAGGTGCAGACTTTGATGTTTTCTTTGTTAGATTCGTGGGATACTTTTAGGAGCTCACTTACAAATTCAACCACAAGTTATAAAATTCCTTGACTATGGATTCAGTCAAGTGTGCAGTCCTGAATGAAGAGATGAGAAGAAAGGCATAAGGTTCCTCTTCACATTCAGTAGTCCATGTTACAGAAAATAGGGGAGAGGTCAGAGTAGAGTTATGAAGAACAGAGATAAAATCAGAAGCAAGTCACGAGGTAAATATTCTAATATTGAATGTTATCATTGTGGTCAGAAAATGCAAGTCAAGAAATTTTGCAGGAAACTAAAAAGGGGGAACGAAAAGAACAAGGGCAAAGAGAAACAGAATGATGATGATTGTGACACTAATACTCAGCGGGTCACAACCACTATTGAGGATCTTTGCATGATGAGGCCGACATGGTTAATGTTGTCAGCTAAGATACTAGTTGGGTAATTTGACACAGGTATTACCATACATGCTACTTCACACAAGCATTTCTTTTCTTCTTATATAGATCCGGTGATTATGGTCCTATAAGAATGGGTAATGATGGTATGACTAGAGTTGTTGATAGTGGTAATGTGTGTTTGCAGACTAGTAATGGCTCCAGGTTAGTTCGTAGAAATGTACAACATGTTCCTGATATATGATTGAATATTATCTTTGTTGGTGATTGACAAAATTGAATTTTGAATTCCTTCAAGAATGGTCAGTGGAAAATCACCAAGGATAGCTTGATTGTAGCAAGAGGCCATAAGTAGTCAAAATTGTACCTTATGTTAGCAAAGGTTTTCAGTGACGATGTCAATGCAGTTTAAAGCGAGGAGATAGTTACTTTGTGACATAAGAGGCTTGCTCACATGAGTGAGAAAGGCATGTCTTTGTTGGCTAAACAAAATCTCTTATTAGGTGTGGAAAAGGCAGATCTTAAGAAGTATAGTGATTGCTTAGCATGCAAGTAAACTAGAGTTGCCTTCAAGAGCCATACTCCTTTAAAGAAGTCACATGTATTAGAGTTGGTGCATTTTGATCTGTGTGGTCCTATGAAGATGCAGACACTTGGTGGTGCTAGTTACTTTGTGATGTTCATTGATGATCATTCAAGGAAGATCTAGACTTATGCTTTAAAGTCTAAGAATCAATTTCTAGATGTTTTTAAGCAGTTCCAAGCTTCATTTAAAGGAGAGGCAGGAAAGAAGTTGAAATGTGTCCAAATAGATAACGGTGGTGAATAAATTGGCTCATTTGATGAATACTACAGATCTCAAGGTATTAGACATGAGAAGCCTCCTCAGTTGAATGGCTTAATTGAAAGGATGAATAGAACACTGGTAGAGAGAATAAGATGTTTACTATCACACGCCAAGCTACCGCAATCATATTAGGGTAAGGCTTTACATACAATTGTTCATATTGTTAACCTCACACTTAGTGTTCCTTTGCAGTTTGATGTACCGAACAAGGTTTGTTTGAGCAAAGGTGTTTCTTATGATCATCTCAGGGTGTTTGGTTGCAAGGATTTTATGCATATTTCCAAGGATGAGAGGTCTAAGCTTGACTCGAAGACACGACAATGTGTGTTTGTTGGTTATGGTCAGGATGAGTTTAGCTACAGGTTTAGGGATCTAGTTGAGAGGAAACTTATTAAAAGTCATGATGTTGTATTCATGGAAGATCAAACCATTGAAGATATTGATAGATCAAAGAAGACAGTTTTAGAGTCTAGTGATGGTGTGGCTGACTTAGATCTACTTCCTTTGATTGCAGCCCCACAAGAGGCAAAGGTTGATCTTAAACATAATATGTTTGATGAAGATGGTGTAGATGAGCCCGTATAGGTTGAAGCAGATGGTGTTGATCCTTTTCAACCAATAGAATAGAAACTCCAGCAGAAGTTTGACTTAGAAGATCGACTAGAGTTAGACATCCTTCCACTTGATATCCCGTCTATGAGTATTTGTTGTTAACTAATGGGGGGAACTTGAAACTTAAAGATGAGCACAAAAAAGAGTGGTTTGAGGTTATGCAAGATGAGATGAGTTCCTTACAGTAGAATCACACTTATGATCTGGTAAAGTTACCTAAGGGAAAGAGAGATTTGAAGAATAAGTGGGTGTTCACGGTGAAGCAAGAAGATCATGCTTCACGTCCATGGTACAAAACTAGAATAGTTACGAAAGGGTTCAGTTAGAGGAAAGGTATTGACTTTGATGAAATCTTTTCTCCAGTTGTGAAAATGTCATCCATCATAATTGTTCTTGGGTTAGCAGCAAACCTTGATTTGGAGGTTGAGCAGATGGATCTGAAAACTGCATTTCTTCATAGAAACCTGGAAGAAGAAATTTACATAAAGCAACCAGAGGGTTTCAGGGTGCAAGATAAAGAAAATTATGTTTGCAGATTGAAGAAAAGTCTTTACGGTCTGAAACAGGCACCAAGGCAATGGTATAGGAAGTTTGAGTCTGTTATGAAGCAACAAGGCTACAAAAGGACCACTTCAGATCATTGTGTGTCTGTTCATAGATTCTTTGATGATGACTTTATTATTCTATTGCCCTATGTGTTGATTATTGGCAAGAATACCTCTATGATAGATGCATTGAAGAAATAATTAAGTAAGTCTTTTGCTATGAAAGACTTGGGACCAGCAAAACAGATCCTTGGTATGTAAATTTCTCGAGACAGACTAGCTAAAAGGTTATACTTATCCTAGCAGAAGTACATCGAGAAGGTGCTTCAGAGATTCAACATAAACAATGCCAAAGCAATAAGTACTCCACTTGGTAATCAATTCAAGTTGAGTATCGAGCAAAGTCCGTCTACTGATGATAAAAAAAAAGATATGGAAAAAGTTTCTTATGCTTCAGCAGTGGGTAGTCTGATGTATGCTATAGTGTGTATAGGCCAAACATAGCTCATGTAGTAAGGACAGTTAGTAGATTCCTATCTAATCTGGGCAGAGAGCATTGGAAAGCTGTGAAGTTGATTATGAGATATCTCTGGGGCACTTCCAACTTGTGTTTGAGTTTTGGAAGTGGGAAACTTGAATTGGTTGGTTATTCAGATTTATGTATGGCAAGAGGCATTGATTCTCATAAATCTACTTCAAGGTGCCTAATTAAATTTGCAGGGGAGTTGTGGTATGGCAATTGAGGCTACAAAAGTGCGTTGCACTATCTACCATTGAAGCTAAGTTTATTGCAGCAACAGAAACAGCTAAGGAGTTATTATGGATGAAGAATTTTGTTCAAGAACTTGGCTTCAAGCAAGAGCAATACGTGTTGCATTGTGACAATTAAAGTGCAATTCATTTTGGTAAGAATTCTATATTTAACTCTAGATCAAAACGTATCAATCTCAGGTATCATTGGATCAGAGATGCATTGCAGTCCAAGGAGTTTGAACTTGAGAAGATTCACACTGACGATAATGATTTTGATATGTTGACAAAGACGCTACCAAGAGGAAAGCTTGAGACATGCAGTTTGATTGTCGAGATGGCAATTCGTTCCAACTAGCCAACCAAATGTGTTGGGAGGGGGAGATTTGTTAGTTAACCCTCCATATTTAATGCGGCCTCCATATTTGAAAAAACAAGATCTTTAAGTGATTATTTGTTTGGTGAGTTTGTCAAATTGTTCGAATTTAATTTTTGTCTTCTTATTTTCTTCGTTGTATAAAGAAAGAGAGAGAGAGAGAGGAAGTGAACAGATTGTGTGTGATTGCGTCGTGTAATTTACTAAAGCAAGAGTGAGAGAGTTGAAGAGAGAAAACACTAGTGAGTGAGAGAGAGTTTTAAATAGGTTTGTTTAAGTCCTAGATCAGATGATCGTTTGGGGCCCAATCGAGCTCAAACTTTGAAGGCTTACTCTACACTGATGGTTGTTCATATCAAACGATCAGAATCTTGATCAGAGTTTTGATTTTCTAGCGATTCGTGGTCAAATTTGGGTTTGACTTTTGGGATCCTAAAATTTCAACATTGAGCAGTTTTGATCAAGCTCACGATCGGATGGTGAAACGTGGTTCAATTGGCTGAAACTTTGACAGCTGGTAGAGGACATGTTGTTCTTGATATCCAACAGTGGGTTTACTGTTTGGAGATCTTTTGGGTTATCTGCTAGGGCTGTTTTGGAGAGAGTGATTTTGGGTGATTTCGTAAACTCTCTTGTTGATTTCTCTTGTTATTGTTATTGATGTTGTTGCCAAGAAATGTTGTAATCTTGATGTTATTGTTGCTGCCTCTAGTAGGATACTAGAGAGAACATGTTGCTCTACCCATTATTTGTTGATAGTGGAAATTTTGCTTGGACTTCAATCCCGTGATTTTTATTCCTCACATCGAGGAGGTTTTCCACGTAAATTGCGGTGTTGATTTTATTGGGTGCTGCATTAGATTAGATTAGTATATTGCCTAATTATTTCCTAAAGGTTTAAACAAGTAGGGAGAATTAATTTATATTTGGGGTTGTACATAACATATCGTTATTGTTTCATTTAATTTATGGATCACTTATGTTGTATCAAGAGTGTTTGTCCCATCATTTCATGCAATTTTAAAACATGATTGTGGAATAATTATGCAATATCTAAATGGGCGTACTTCGTGAATCGATCAATCACCTCCAGAATTACAGATTTTTCTTTTGAAGTCGACAGCCCTTCAATGAAAGCTAGGCTGAGCTCCCTCCAACTACCTTTTGGAATTTTAATAATGATGACTTATATACACCCATGAAGGGTATAGTAGTCATTCTACTCTTGAAATAACTACAAAAAAGGTAGTTATATATTTGAACGAAACGTTAAGAAGGCAAAAGATGCATGTATTAGTTGCTTCTGACGCTTCTATAAAAAAAGACACACATATAGAAACCCTCTGCAGAAGATTGTACACTTTCTTTACCCGGTGAAATTACAATAAGAATTCAAGTAGGTAATTCTTTGTTTTTATGCATATGAAACGATCCTGTGTTTAACATGATCTTTGTGGTTATGATACGTTCTGTTAATTTCTAACATTGGTATCAGAGCAGGTTTAATTTTGTGTTTATGTTATATGCAAGCGTAATATATAATATGTTTTGGGCTTCTGGTTTGTACTGCGTTTCTGGTTTTGTTGTGGTAACATATGTGCATGTTATTTGTTTTTCCCATCTATCTAGACTGTTGGGAAATGAGTGTTGAAAGTCTCCAATAGTGACAAACGCATTATCTTTATAGTAAAACATAGTTCATACGAAAACGAAAAAAGGAGAGTTTTAATGTTTTTTTTTGTGTATGGTTTTTTATTAATGATCTTCAACATGAAAACAAAAAAACGTTGTTTTTCATTTCTTCTGGATGCTTTTATTGTCAAAAGCAAGAAAAGAAAAGTAAAAAAAAGCAGAAACAACAAAATGTAGAGAAAGAAATGCAGGTGGAAGAAGAAGACTTCTTCTTGAAAAGGCATATGGCCTTTCTTGTTTCCTTTAATGCCAAGCACATGGCCTTTCATTTTTCCTTTAAATGCCAAGTGCTTCTTATTATTAGACAATGTGGATAATAAGACAAAAACCAATTAATGTTTATTGTCAGTTTCTATGTACATACATATGTTATATACATTTGTGGTATATAACTTATGAATATTAAGATTTATAAATATAATATAAAGAATTAGAAATTAGTTTTCTAATTTACACTAACTAATTAAGTTTGTTAAATTAGTTTCTAATTAATATAAAATGTTAAAAAAATGAGAAAGTTTTTTTAATACAAGAACACTAATTTGTTTAGTTAAAATCAAAAAAGGGGTTTCATTAGAAATTAGTTTCCAATTAAACCAAAATAAACTGATTAGTTCTATTATACTTTAAATTAGAAATAAGTTTCTAATTCTATTTGAATTATTCATATTTGAATATTAGAAATAAGTTTCTAATTAATTA
>JANVCQ010000005.1:8768292-8778916 GCA_025531925.1 Erythroxylum plowmanianum
TAAAAACAATTGAATTAATAATATAATTTTTTATATTTATTATAAAAAATATAAAAATATATCAAAACATGAATTGAATTATAAAACTCAATTCATGTTGGAATTTAATTAAGAGGAGTGGAATAATCAAGAAAAACATGGGTTGGCTGTGAGTTAAAGAGATAGTTGCATTTACGATGGGATGAATTCACGTGTTTTTAAACGTAAATTCAACCTCTTAAGGAAGTGGGGTTTGAATTCATACAAGAATTCAATTCATGCTATTTTAGCAGTTCAACCCCTTAAGGAAGTGGGATTTGAATTTATACAAGAATTCAATTCATGTTATTTTAGCAGTTCAACCCCTTAAGGAAGTGGGATTTGAATTCATACAAGAATTCAATTCATGTTATTTTAGCAGTTTCAAAAGGATGAATTGAATTCAAGATTTATCACATTCCAAACAGGTGTGAAGTTCACACAACATTATCTGCATTCCAATCGTATCTGCATTCCAATCGCAATCCCCCACTTACTATAATGGAAATGGGTTCTATATCTCTAACATCACAGTCGCCCTTCTTCACAAGTCCCACTCCCCCGACAAACCCCGTCATTGTATGCATTGAAACATTGACAGTCAGCTTCCCCCTGAGCTTCCTCACACTCATCATCATCTACTTCCGCTACCGCTTCCGTGAGGTCTTCATCTCCAGCAACCACATAGAATTGTAATTGTTTTTTTTGCACTTGTGGCCTGGGCTGTACTTGTCGTCACACCAAAAACAAAGTCATTGCGCTTGATTTTCGTCAGATTCCTTGCTACTGACGTGCTGAGGAGGTTTAAATGCTTTTACGGCTAGTGGACGTGTTGTAGTTGCTGGCGTGGGCAGTATTCCATCTGCTGGTGAATTCCTGTTTACGTTAGCTATTTGTTGCATCCTCGGAATTGGGTTGTAGCTTCCCCCATGACTCTATGCTTTTTATCATGTTTCTTTGGGAAAAGATGGTGTTTCCATTCGCCATTAATATTGCTGCTTGCTTCCGTGCCAGCATATATTGCTGGTGTGAGGAATGGGGTTCGTGCAAATCGTATCGTTACTCCAATCTCTGGTTTAAGGCCCTTCTGGAAGAATCTGCAGGGGTTGCTCGACTTCGATGGGTAAGTTCCGAAGGGACAGAAATAGGCTCTCCTGATTCCGCTCCTTGCCGCCGCATGAATTGAGCAAAAATGGTTTTAAGCTCCAGCACGTCCTTTTCCACCCTTTCTGCTCTGTTTTGTGATTCTAGCAATAGTTTCTGGCTGCTGATCTGTGCTTCTTCACGCTTTTTTCGATTCTACGTAATTCAGAGTCGCTTATTCCTTCGGCCATTGATTCTACTGCTCTGATATCAATTGTTGTGTTGTTTTCTATAATTCAACAGGCAGCGTTCGAAGGAAGAGAGGGAAGATTTGAGAATCACAAGAATATCAGATTAAGCATGTCCATTCTAGCTGTTGTCGGATGCTAGTGTTGGGTTACATTCGTAGATATTAGTTTCTCTAACAACCTTTTTTTACGATAAAACAACATAGGAAAAGAATTAACTTTTGACTTCTTCTTTATATGATTATACACGCAATTTCCTTCTGTTCAACATTATCTTAAGGCATGTTAATGCATCACTCTATTGGCACATACCACAATAACATCGATTCGGCCAACAGCAACTGCCATCCTTCTGTAAGATTGAAAAGCTCTAATTCATTGCCCGTCATGACCTTCACTTTGACTTAAACAAATTATTTAGGACACGGTCCACGTACTCTACAATGGTTCACATATACATTACAATTACGACAAGACAATAACATGTAACGTCATACCCGTTCAAAAAATTACTTGCTAGTTTGTCTTGAGTTTGGCATATCTATACAACGGTTATCTCTGTGGCTTTTACAAAATTAAGGCCCTTCAGTTCTGTAGTTCAAGCTACAGCTTTCAAATGTACTTCAGAACTCCTTTCTCTTTTGCCTTAATTGATTGAGTTCCATCTCAATGTCAGGATCTCGGAACGGAGAACTAGTCACAGCTGTTCTTCCTGGAGGAAGCTCTCCTTTCTGTTAGGGAGGATAAGACCACAATTAGTATTGTTAAGGACACAACAGAAACATTAGAATTTATTATGACAGGGTTCTCAAATTTATTGGCACTGAGAAAAGGAATGCAACCAGTTTTGTACTACATATTCTTAGTCATCGGCCTACACTACCAACATGTAAGCTTACACCCTTCTTTTTCCTCTTCACTAGACTCATCTCTACAGTACTATTGCGGAAAGACGCTTATCACACTGATAAAACTCTTGCTTGGACTTGATAAGTGCAAGTCTTATGGCTATCAGATAAAAGTTCTGGCAATAGACATCCTATGAAAACTCACCTATTAAATTAGCACTGAACTATATACATGAGTTGTAAAATTTATTTGATACAATTCCTCGGTTATTAAAATATTAAATCATACCTTTGAGCCACCAGATAATTCCTTCTTCAGATTGTCAAGATCGTCATCAACAGAAGAGCTTTCAAGCAAAGCAAACTGCACCATATATTACAAGTACAAAAATGGTAAGGATCAGGAAGATGTAAAATTTTCCCAGGGAAACCATCAAATTCAAGTTTAGAAAGCTACTTGGTTTGATTGGAAAATTTGGCAGGGGAATTGGAGCTCAATTTATGCTTGACGAAGATATGATTTTTATGACTATCACGTCTAAAATAGCAGTGAAGTTTGCAAATTGTGCATGTGAAGAAATCAATTGAAAAGAGGTACTTCTAAGAAGAGCTTCTAGGACATTCAGAGTTAAAAGACATTTAAGGAACCAAGCCAATAACAACATTGCCGCTCACCACCACCAAATACTATCACATTAAAGGTCATACCATTTAGATAGACCTAAGACCATGAAAAGATAAAATCCTAGTTCCACTGGGTCCTAAATAGCAACTATTTATCAGAACCATAAGTAAATGGACCAAAAGTAAACTCCTATAGTAGCATGAGTAGGTATGCCAATGGGTTGGGTCGGGCCTGTCGTTGGCCCAAAGCCCAGGTGGGCTTGTGTAGCATGGCCCGAGCGGCCAAACCGATGTTTTGGGTGTGCAGTCAGACCAATCAGGCCTTTCAGGTTGGGCCTCGGACCAATCCCTCAGGCTTGAGCCTGGACCGAAGCCTGGTCAAAACAGAAATGGTCTGTTGACTTCGGGCCAGGGCCAGATCCAACTGCCATACCTAAGCATGACTGTTACCATTATGAAAAATAGTATAAATTGTACAATCATAGTAATTTCACTCCATTTTCAATTTGGAAAAACAGAGTATCAAATACAGGAACCAGAAAACACAAACAAATCAACTACAAACAATTCTTTTAAGATAAAAAAGCCTCTTCATTGATGAAGAATGATCAACTTAATCCTGAACTTCAATAAAAGTCACTATTCCTTGACATTAGCCTTGATACCTAGTGTTTTAAACTGGTAGTATACGGAGTTCCTTCACCACCATTCATGAACTGGTTACTTTTCAGTTATTTCTGATGTGAATCATTTTGCACTAGGAAGATAATGTCTATGAAAACATGATTGCAAGGGCATGCAGCTAACACAAAGAGACAAATAGACAGGTGAAAGGATGATGAAAGAAAATTTTCTTCCAGTATGGGACTTGAATCTGAATTCTTTCACAAGTATGGGATGGGGGCATGCCGATGAGCTTTAAGCTTGTCGGCAGCAGCCACCATATTGTTACCTCAACAGGATGTACTAACTTATTGGTAGAATTTGGCACATCATTGATACCTTAGAATGTTAGTCGACATAAACATGCATGTACATAAAGGTTGATCTTAATGTTGGAGAAGTTCAAATTTTCCATTCAAACATACAATTCCAGGGGAACCTGAATACGAAACTAAATTTTTTCCATCTGAGTAAACCACAGTAAACACAATAATGGAATCACTAAGAACCAAAAACTGCCAAAAACAACAAATGGAAAAATGTCTGTGAAGTTCCTAATGTTGTAGATTGAAGTTGAAATTATATTGTTCAATTTCGTCCCTCATAGTTTAGGGCTCGAACCTATCAATTATTGGCTATCAAAATTTAGCATTAGAAGCAAATTATAAGTAGTCAAGTCATAGAGCAGGTATAAGTGCATGCACCTTGCAGCTGGCACAGCACAATCCCATAACTGTACAAACGGGTGTGGAAAGAGTTAACAATTAAGGTCATATGCCTGCGTTTGTCTCCATTTATGCAATATGAGAGGTCACCCAATAGTAGCATTTAGAGCAAGCAAATAGTATGCCGCAAATTGCAATTGCATATAAGGACGTAAGAGCATATACTGGCAGTATGGTCACACACCCTATGACTCAAAAAAAGAGAATGAAGGGAATTTCTTACCTTCCCCTCCAGCTCATCAGCACTTAACTGACCAAGAGCTTCAGCTTGCGATTCCATTGCCATCACTACAACGAGGAAACCGAAAGACGCAAAATTTTTCAGACCCATTATACTCCACATATTGTCTTCACTGGGCCATAAAAAGGCCAAGTGATTAGAAGATGCTTTATTGAGGTTATCACATAAGTTTAATGAGCAATAATAGCAGTATCTTGCAACAAAGGGAAAAAAAACATTACAATTATCGACTCAAGCCTCTAATCTGTATATTGTGCAACAAGGGAAGAACATCATAAATTACAGCATTTTTAAGACTAAGAATGACTGCTAAATTAAATGAATATTTGTTTATGAATGCTAGAAGCTTGGTAAATGAACCACAAAGCATAA
Organism: Erythroxylum plowmanianum; assembly: GCA_025531925.1. Classification (NCBI taxonomy): domain Eukaryota; kingdom Viridiplantae; phylum Streptophyta; class Magnoliopsida; order Malpighiales; family Erythroxylaceae; genus Erythroxylum; species Erythroxylum plowmanianum. The sequence goes on from JANVCQ010000005.1 coordinate 8,773,115, forward strand.
GGAATGCAGAGGTCAGGTGAGTTTAAGAGGTCAGAAAAATGCAGCTGACTTGGTTGTGCTCAACCAAACATATAACCGCAACCAAAGGACAAGTTCGAGTGCAGACAAAATATGATCAAAACATGGTAAGTTGAAGAATCGATTAGATTGACAATGAGAAACAATTAGCCTGATACAGATTTACATCAAATTTTTTATTAGAAAATGGTGTATAGGTCCACCCACAAGAAATGATTAAACCATTTCAATATAAGGACATACATATTTCGAAGAAACAAAAGAGAAAGGAAACAATCATCTCTGTTGCTCTCATCATGAATTGCAATACTGTAACAAAGCGAATTACCAAAACTTAGTAGACCATGTACTTTCAGCAATAGCATGTGATAGTCCTGTGGGGATTTGGAAAAATGCTAAGAGATTGAGCAAAGGCTAAACAATGTAAATATATTATAAATCCACACCTTTCTCTTCCATCTTCTCAAAAGCTGAAAGAGCATTGCTTGTATTCACATTCCCTAACATCTCACTCACTTTGGTTGCAGTCCTAACAGAATAAAACGATAGCATTAGGGATGTAATGAACTCAAAAGCAAAAGCAACTTTACTATCTAAGTAGTGGCAGAGACAAACTTTGCAGACTGAGCACGTGCTTTTAGAGTATCTTTCTTAGACCTCGCCTCCTGTATCTTGCTCTCCAGAAGCTATAAAAAATGGGATAAACTTAATGCACCTATAGGAATATTATATAGCTATATGCATCAAGTTAGAAGTAGATCCAAGCCAAAAGTCAAGGAAATAAGTTCAGCCACAAAGCTGCCAAGTTTTCAGTTTATGAAGAGAAGGATATTTATGGAATTCATTTCTTTCTGCAGTAAGTAAAATCCTTTCAGTAGAACATCTCAACAATCATTTAAGATGTATTCTTTTCGTTCCTATAGCTAACAATTGATTCCATCCCAATACATTCAAGAATCAACAAGACAAGGTTAGGTGTGCATTAGAACAGGAGACATTGACACCTTCCTCTTCCATAGATGCCAGGTTTTGCACAAAGACATACCCCTCAAGATTATGACACAGCACCTTAAACAAATTGGTGACTTAAGGAGACTATTAGAAGAAAACATAGTGCAAACAAAGAGAACACACTGTAACTTTAAAATGTAACATGATGCAGGAAATTTAAGAGTAGAAGTACCCGAGTATTGGAGACTAGATTATCCACAACGCCTTTCTGCTGTTCAAGTTGAGCTTTCAAAGCACTAGCATTGTCCTTCGAGTATTAAAGTCAAATATTAGTCACCCAATACTAACTCCAAAATTTGCAATTGCACCTACCAAACCTATATTCAAATGTCACACAATATTTCCTAAAGAAGTTGACAAGAGGTAAGAGGTTGTTAGTTTTCCTATTTTAAAGTTTATTCTTAGGAGATCACACATAGATCACCAACAATCCCATTATAGATCAAGCCTATAAACCAACAAGTTAACATGACATTAATAATTCATTCTGCAAGCACAAAGATTATTTACTAACTGCTTTATACATGCAGCTTGAAGATGATAGCCATAGTATCAGAAGCAAAGATTTAGTTGCCAATGCAGTCATAGAGTGCATCAGCCAGATCATTTCGCTCTCTGAACCAAATGGGTGGACATAAGTCTCTTGTTCATTAACATAAAATAATGAGCAAAGAAGAATTCAGAACAAGAAATGCTATTTGACTGAGCAATTAAGTTTTTCTGGTCCAAACATAACAAAATCCAACTTTAAAGGCACAAATTCATTTTCTGAGGTGTCCACTTACAGCATATGACTTCCGTCTTTTAAGAGCTTCACGTGCAAGATCTTCCTCTCCTTTTTGAAGAGCAAGTTGAGCCTTTCGGTACCTTCACAGATAAGCAGAAAACAGCATTTCATTGCTATGATTGTTTAACTAATTAAATAATAACTCATCACTGTGCCCTTTTTAATTAACAAAGACTAATCAAAATTTACCAATCTTCAGAAGCTTGTTGTGCAGCTTTGAACTTATTTTCCAATCGTTTTTGAGATGCTAATACCTGAATAAAACAGAGGAAGCACCCAGAAAACACGATATAAAATACCAGATAAAAAGAAATTGAGGGAAGCATCCAAAAATTTCACGTGATAAGAGTTTAATCCAACATCACTTCAACGCTGATTCTGATATCCATACAGGCTCCAAGTTTTGTAAAACATCACAAGGAACTAAATTCTGACAAGAAAAAGTAAATGTGACTGGACAGATTCTAAGTGAAGAAACTCAAAATGAAAACTCAGGGGCATGGTTAATCATGTACGGAAAATTAATACTGCAAGAAGGAAAGACACAAAGAACCCAAAATTAAGAAAAGAGTATACTAGAGCCTGATGCTTACTTGTGCTGTGGCCTGACGCATCTTTGTCAAGTCGTCATTCATTTCAAGTACTGCCTGTTCTAAAATTTTCTCCGGGTCTTCAAAGGAACTTAGGACTGCATTTGCATATGACTGTAATTAGGAGAACCACAAGTATTAGTCAAGATAGATATATGAAATAACACTGCAAATTACACCGCAAATTAGCAACTCCGAAGATCTTACTCTGACAACTCTAGCAAACCTATCAAAAATATTCATACGAGTACCAAGAGCACCTCCACCTTGTCCAGAACAATGGGAACGATGGGAAGAACCAGACCTTAACCTACCAATTTTTAGAGCTTCAACTGCAGGTAAAATTGAAAATGAGCATAAGGATAAATGCAAGTTAAGAAGTCTAAGGAGAAACTGATTCCACACACTTGCACATCAGACAAGGGACCAAGAGAGATGTCTGATCGAGCAATTACTAAGATTAGTGAGATATTTTTTCATTTGTTTATATCCATTTGAACTGAAAAAGCTCACGGTTGAGTTTGAGAATACATTTCCTATAAAGGGAGCTCAACTAGACTAGATACCTTCAAAATTTTAAACTTATGACAAGAGCATTAGTTTATGTACCAAAGGCGTCCTCTATTTTCACCCTCCAGTTTTAGCTACAACTGCTTTTTCCACACAAATTTACGATTAAACATTAAGTTTGTTTAAAATTCCAGCATTTCTGCCTCCTTCACTCAAAGAAATCAACTTCAGAACAAATCGATTATTAGCTCACAGCATAATCTTCCATATGCTTGTACATGACATCAGGAATAAGAAATGATTTCACGACCATTTTCACGGCATTAATCTATTTCGAATACTTGGAAACAATCTTCTTATCATATGATGTGTTATACACTGACACTAGTAACACAAAACTAAAGAAATCCAGAACTTACTTCCAAACCAAACAATTTCCAACAACGTTGCGGGGAAAATTCACAAGCAAAAAAGAGAAAAAAATTAAGAACCAATAGGCAACCATGAAAGCAAAAGCAACAGAGGACTACCTCCGCCGCCAAGAAACGATGTCGTCAGGGGCGGCCGCTTTACCATGCAGAGGGTGTTACTGTTGGAGCTAGACGAAGAAGAACAGGATGGAGGTGGCAATGGCAGGGTCAATCTGGTAACCGAATGCGCTTTTGTGGCCATTTTGGGAGTAAGCCAATGAGTTCCCAAAGTCTGGTGCTCTTTATGGATAGAAGAAGAAAAGGGATGAGACCTGGATCACTTGATTACGAGGACTCACCATTTTTTTTTTCTTTTTTTTATCAATTTTACTTAGACCGGGTTTACCGGCTTTGGTTTATATTTGGATATCCATATAGTTTTACCTGTCCCTTTTATTTTATTAGTTGACACTTGACACTTGACACTTTAATTAATTTTTAAAAAATTAGGGATGAGTCAGCACATAGGCCTGAGTGGTCGACCAATTAAAAATATCTGAACCTATGTCCATAAATCAGTCCATTGATTCGTTAATCATTACTTATTATCCACTTATAGTCTTTACTATTTACGTAAGCATATAATAATACTTAAACTTAATTAATTTTATTATTTTAAATAATAGAGTTAATGTGAATAATGATAGTAAAATGAGAAAGTCAATAATCTTATTGGGGTTACAGAACTTATACTTAAAAATTAATACAAGAAAAATTTTCTACTATGAATAAGATATTTTAAATTTGAAAATATTGAAATTTGAGAATGATTTTAAATTTGAGAATAATCTTTTTACTAGTTAAGAGTAAAGCTGCGTAATATTATATCTTCTCATATTTCACACCTCAGTGAGGTTTATATTGGATGTTTTTGTTGTTGCTTGATAATGATTTTAAATGAATTAGGATATGTTCATAATTTTATAAATTAAAATAAATTAAAATTTTAATAATAATTGGAAATAGATAAAATTAAACGAGAATTATAGGAGTTTATTTAATTCTACAAGTTCTTTTACATATAATGGGACTTCTTTTAAAATTAAAACATGTATCTTGTTAATTTAATTTTTAAAAATAAATTATTTATCATTTACTTTCAATGTTATCATTTTTTATTTTATGATAAATGTTAGATATTGTAATTAAAATTTTGATTATTAAATATTATATTAAACTTTATTTATTTTCATAAATGAATTACTAACAAATATTGATTTTGTGGATTATTTAGAAGTAGTAAATAAGTGTTGTGAAAAAGACATGTAATAAGTTAAATTTACTTGCAAATGGTAATTTACTAGATTTATGCAATTTATATTTTAATGAGGTAATATAGGATTATATTGCGACTTTATTTGTATAAGATTTTATTTATACGTTCCGTAATGGAATTAATAAAAGATGTCTAATAATTCTTATAAAATTACACATTAATTATTTTACAAGTATTTGAATAAAATCAACTCAAAAAATTGAAGGAAAAGAGTCAACTCAAGTGAATAATAACCAACAAGTACTAGATCAATATCAAGGTTCTAACATCAAATGTGGCATGCTTGTTGGAATCCAAAAGTAAAGACTCGAAGGGAAAAAAAATATCAAACTATATAAATTTATCCTAATTATTAGAAGTTATACTAAAATGAAAAATAGGGAGTACAACAATGCTATTACTAAAACATGATCAAAAAGAATAATAATAAAATTTTAATTTGTGCCACATAAATAATTTTCTAAAGATATTTCAATCAATAAAGCATTGACTTCAACAAAAGAGAGTCTTTAAAAAGTCATCACAAGTTCTTAAGATTGAAAGAGACAGTAGTTAGTTAAATATGCCTATATTAAGGTATTTTTACTTAGATTTTTTTGGTATTTATGACTAATAAAATGGACTTTTGCAACTAATCTTTGAGATCAAAATTAATAAAATCAACCCCATATGATAACCAAAACCAAATTGAATAAGGGATACTGCAAAGATGTTATTTGTTAGTGTTAATCTAGAATTCAAGTGTATTAGTGAGGAATTTTCCTAAAATTTGTACATGACTTCTTATTAATGACATAGATGAGTTTTGAAAAACGAAGAAAACGGAATTCTAAGCTATTAAAATGTTAAAATAAGTTAAAAAAAGAAATGATTTGATTTAGGCAAATAGAAAATTGCAAACTACAAATGGAATTTAAGGTAAGAAAAAGCAATACATAATGTAAAGAAAGTTGAAAAAATAATAGCAAAGCATTTTTTAAGTTGTTTCTCTCTAAAGATTATTAGGAGGTTGTGTGTTATGTGTTAGCAATTTTTTGCTATAATTACCCACTTCCCATAATCTTTTTTTTTTTTTTTTGAAAAATTTGGCTCAGCGCTTCTAGCGCATATTATTAAAATCTGCCATAAGAGTGTCATACA
>JANVCQ010000005.1:8779016-8794523 GCA_025531925.1 Erythroxylum plowmanianum
TTAGTCAAATTATTTCCAGGCATCGGTCCATCCCCATTAAGACAATCTAAACAAGCAGCAGTCACATCAGCCCCTACCCACTTCCCATAATCTAACTAACTACATGTCACTATTTCCTTAACTTCCACGTTTTGTAATTCCTACAATTGCTCAACTTTCAACCCACTTAGTCATGTTCTTGTTAACTGCTTTCCATGATTTTCTCTAACTTTCATGTTTTGGACTTCTATAGATTCAACACATCTAGCCCCAGGGCTTTCATTTTTGGGCTACTTTCACTTGTGAGCTAAATTTGTTTTGGTCTATCAACAATTGTCCCCCCACATATGTTTGGTTGTGTAAACTAAATATATGGAATAAAAATTCTCTCAGCCTTTAATAAAATGATTTCAAAGCTAAATTCTAAATACAACCTAGTTGTTTTTACATATTTTAAGAACCAAAAGGAATTCAATAGGAAGGCCTAGTGATGACATCATGAGGATCTTCTTAAATCATAAAGAATCTTTTACAAATAAGGAGAGTCAGGCCCAAAGACCTTATCAAGATTTTTCATATTTGAAATCCCAACCTTTTCGTCCATCACGAAAGTTGGAAAACCTTATTTGTTTAAATTTCAAACTATTGCTATTCCCCTATGTTTCAATCATTTTCATTATAAGCTATTCTCGTTGTTACTTCATTCTCCATCTCAAACTTCGACCTCTGACTCCAGCATTTTCTCTTTCTCCCGTTTGCAAATTCTATCATACTTACTCTAAAATTATGACTTCCACTCGTCACGCATCTTCCTCTTCTTCTACTGATTTTGCTAAACTAAATGCCATAAATTTACACTTCTAATTACATTTCTAATTTTTGTACTCTCTTAAAAAATTCCTTTAATTTCCTTCATTTTACTTATTTATGCAGGGAATATTTTATTTGATTAGTCATGTTTCAATCTCATTGAAAGGTGTTTTCTTTTAAATGTTCTGCTCATTTTGGGTTGATAAATAGCCATGCTTCTTCCAAAAATCCCTCTTCTAAAGAAGAACATATCAAGTTCATTTAGGTCATGTTAAATTCATTTATTTCTTGCCTTATTAATAAAAATCAAGTTCAAAGTTCCTTCCCTTTTGTAAAGCAATGGCCTCCAATAAATTCTTCGCTCCTGGTTATCTTTTCTTGGGATTCCTCTATCGGAACTTAAGAAGATATTTTTCCAATCTCCACTTGCAACATTTTAACTTATGTGGATGGTTTATCCTACTTTGAACTTTCACTTATTTCCTTGAACTTAGGGAAAGAAAAGGCTTGCCTTTTGCTGATCCTAAATTTCTATACTTCCTTGATCTTTGTTTATCCACTGGTTTATGTAGTAAGCCTTCTGAAGATGTCTTTAATGTTTTACTATCATTGAAGTCTAACTAAATAGACCAATCAAATCCCTTTAAAGGCTTTTCTAAAAGGCCTTATTAGCTAAAAAATTCAAAACTTTTGAATCTTCCTATGTAACTATTTATCAAAAAACTTTTCCTGGCCTATACCAACTTGAGAGTTTTCATTGTGGATGGTGATAAAGCATTAAGACCTTGCCCTTTGATTATGGCCTTGAGTTTGAAATATACCTTCCTTATCTCTGGAGTTAGCAACTTGGTCTTTCTTTAGGAATTCCTCCTGCTATTTATTTTTTGGACTACCCATTGGGAGTCCCTTTTGAGTTAAATACTATCAATGAGAAGTTTCTTTGGGAAATCTGTGACCATTATCATATACTAAAGTGCAAGATCTTCGCAACTAGTATTGTTGACCCAAAGGCTTACCACTCTTGATGGTTAAAGAGCATTTAGAGCTTATTAACCCATTTAGATTATGCTCTTCTTAAAGTTATACCCTTTGATTTAAGTATTTTTGGCTTGTTAAATTTTATTCCTAACTTTTGTCATTTTAGATTTCAAAATTTTGGATACTAAATGAAAAGAGGAAGGCAAGTCACTTTCTTAAAAGGAAGTGACTTCAAACCAACCTGTTTCTAAAACAAAGCTCAAAGAGAAGTCCCTAGTGGCTTCAAGCTATAAAAAACATTAATTTGATCCCATAAAGTTATGTTAGGAATACCACTCATTCTTTTACCAAACTAGTTGAAAAAATCAAGACTACAGAGCCTACAATTGAAAATATACTTCCCATATAAGGGACTTCTTCCACACCTGAGAAGGTTGCCGAGGGCATTAGTGATGGTATGAAACCTACATTTATCTTTATGTCCACTATACATTCCACTTTTAATTTCTCTTTTGTAGATGACATGATATTATATCTTCCTACTCTTACCCTTTCTCTTGAGCTAAAATCTAGAAATATCAAGAATTATCCTAAACCAAAGATCACTGAGGTTCCTTTGCTATTAAACAAAAATTATTCATTCTTCACACTGATATGCTAGACTTTTAATAATTTTTTATTTATTACAGGCAGGAGATGTCTGGATGATAATAGTTTCCTTAAAAGAAGTCTTCAACCAAAGTTTCTTAAATCTTTTTCTAATATTCCCCTAACATTACATCAATAATTAATAATGAGGAATTGTTAAGAGTCAAAGAATCTTTGAGACTCACCATGCAATAGGAGTTGAAATTCTTAATCAAGATTTAATTTAATTCTTTTATGAGCATATTGTCCCATGTTGGCTCTGTAACTTAATCATTTGCTATTAGAGGACTTCTTTGTAAAACTAGAAATTTTTTTACTTATTTCGTGAAGTTATGTTATGTCAAGTCATGAACTTTAAAAAATTAAGCCTCTCACATCAACACCAAATAGATTACGATGCAAAAGAGGCTAGAGGCAAGAATCTCATCATCACACCCAATACGTAGCCTTACCCCTACATAGTAGAGAGACTGTTTCCGGTAGATTCACATGCATATGTGATAATAAAAGAGTGATGCATGTTAAAGAGTAAATAGGTAGATCTAGCATGCTAAATTATTATGTAAATAAAATTGAATTAAATATAAAAATAAAATAAAATAAAATAAAATAAAATACAAAAAGGATGTACCTGATGGAGTCCAAATTTGCTAGTACCTAATAAGCTGCATAGTCCGGTTCTTCTTGTCTCTAGTTAAACTAGGAGTTCTTGCTCAGAGACCCTGAAGCTATGACAATCCCACGGTTTTAGAAGGCCTCGTAGGATCTTTTCCCATAGACCTGTCATGAGAAGCCAAGTTATAGGCCCGTAAGCCTTGTCCAAGACTTACACCTAGAAAAGGCAAAAAGGACGTTGGGTTAGACTTCCTACGCGATAGCTGCGTAGCATGAGCATTAGAGTAAACATCTCTTAATAACTAACTATACTGTTTCGACAAACTTTAAAAGGTATCCTTTACCCTTATCCGATCACGTCATACTTTTCTATTTCTAGCCACTACCTCAGTAAGGGCCAACTCTAACATATTTTTCTTGATCACTTCCTTCCAGTTCTTGTAAGGCCTCCCTTTTCTCCTCTTGTATTCACTAAGTATTATTTTCTCACAGCTTCGTATCAGAGCATCAGCGGGCCTCCTGTGCACATGCCCAAACCACCTAAGCCTGGTCTCTCTCAATTTATCGGCAATACTAGCTACATGTAGTCTACCTCTCACCACACGATTCCAAACCCTATCTCTTTTGGTAATGTCATACATTAACCGAAGCATACGCATTTCTGTTACTAACAACTGTCTTATATGTCTACGTTTGGTAGACTAACACTCTACCACATATAACATAGTTGGTCGAATCACCATTTTATAAAACTTCCCTTTGAATTTTAAAAGAATCTTTTTATCACATAAAACCTCTAATATGTTTCACCATTTGGCCCATTGAGATCAAATATGATGTACTATATTAGCATCGATATTACCATCTCTTTGAATAATGGACCCAAAATATTTAAAATTTGACTTTTGTGGAATGACATCAGTACCAATTGCTACTGTCGCCTTATGTACCATTTGGCTTCTCTAAAAGTTGCATTCTAAATACTCTGTCTTAGACCTGATTATTCTAAAACCTTTCGATTCTAATATATCTCTCCAACATTCTAACTTGAAATTGACCCCCTCCTTGGTCTCATCTACTAGGACAATATCGTCAACAAATAATAAACATTAAGGTACCTCTCCTTGAATATGTTTAGTAAGTTCATCTAACACTAATGTGAACAAAAAAGGGCTCAAAGCAAAGCTTTGGTATAGCCCAACATTAATAGAAAACACTTCTGTATCGCCTCCTATCATCCTTATGCTAGTCAATGCTCCTTCATATATATCCCTAATTACGCTAATATAGGTTATAGGAATGCCCTTTGTCTCCAAACATCTCCATAAGAGTTCTCTAAGAACCCTGTCATACGCTTTCTCCAAATCAATAAAAACTATATGCAAATCTCATTTTCATTCCTTGTAGCATTCCATTAGTCTACGGAGTAGATGTATTACTTTTGTTGTGGACCTATCAGGCATAAATCCAAATTAGTTGGCTGATATAGAAGCAACTCTTCGGATTTTCTTTTCAATTACCTTCTCTCGCAGCTTCATGGTGTGACTAAATAATTTGATGCCTTTATAGTTGTGACATTGTTGGATGTCCCTTTTAGCCTTATATAAGGGGATCAACCTACTCAATTTCCATTCATCTGACATTTTGGCTAACTTAAGGATTACATTAAAGAGTTAAACTAACCACTCAATACATGTCCTATTTCATCACGTATACAGCAGACTTGGTTGAAATCATCCGTCCCATGTGCCCTATCTCGTGCTAGCTTGAAAATCTTTTGTGCTCCCTTTATAGTATCCAAATCCCTGTACATAGTCTCATATACTTCTCCTTTAGCCACTGCAATTGTTTTCTTTGCTTTTTGTTTTGCCAATCTATACCTTACTCTATTAATTTCTCGCTCTGTCTTTGTTGTACTTGCTAAAAGATCTTTAAAAACTCTCTTTTTCGCCTTTACCGTCCCTTGGACCTCATCCGACCACCACCAATATTCCATCCGCCAGCTCCTACCTTCTGGATACCCCTAGGATTTTTGCGACAGTTTCTCTTACTACTAGCTACTCCCTCCCACATTTGATTAGCATCCCTACTCACAAACCATGTTGTATTATACCAAACTTGAGTCCTAAATTGTTCCACCATGTCCCTTTTTAGCCTCCACCATCTAATTTTACGACATTGCATAGTAAAATGTTGTGACCTCCATCCTTTAATTCCTAGATCTAAAACTAACAATTTATGTTGAGTCGATATGCATGCGACCGGAAGCACTTTGCAATCTTTGCATCATGATCTTTCTTTTTTCCTAACAAGGAGATAATCAATATACGTCTTGGTCATGCTACTATGAAAAGTCACCAAGTGTGCTTCGTTTTTCTTGAATAAGGAATTTGCTATAACTAACTCATACACTATGCCCATGTCCAATAAAGTACTCTCATTATCATTTCTAGTGTTGTATCCAAGGCTTCCACGAGTCCTTGTATATTTGTCTGAAGCAGCCCCTATATGCCCATTAAAATCACCTATAGGATGATCTGCTCAATATTAGAGATTTGTAGAAACACCCCCTCCAGCACCTCCCAGAACATACATTTTTATTGTACGTCTAAACCAGCTTGAGGTGCATAAGCACATACTACATTAAGAACCACATTGCTAAAAATAAATTTTGCCACCATAATTCTATCATTGACCCTTGTGATCCCCACCACTCGATTTATAAGTTCCTTGACCACTAAGATATCTATCCCATTCTACTTCCGCGTACTTCCCGAGTACCATAGTTTGAAACCCCCTATCTCCTTTACTTTAGCTCCTGACCACTTAGTCTCCTGAATGTAGGCTATTTGTATCATGTACTTGTCTAAAATCACTACTAATTCTAAGGACTTTCCCATTAGGGTGCTAACGTTCAAAGAGCCTATTCTCATAAAGTCATCTCCTTTTTTATTCCTACATGTTGCACGCACCGAACCGCTTGCTCTAATTCCATCCGCTCGAATTAAAAACATCCCTCCTACCTCGTGTTTTTCATGCTTCCCGTATGTACTATCCTAAAAAGTCCTTTAATAAACTGATAACACTAAAAAATTAATAATAATAATAATAATAATAATAATAATAATAATAATAATAATAATAATAATAATAATAATAATAATAACAACAACAATACTACTAGTAGTAGCAGGAGGAGGAGGAGGAGGAGGAGGAGGAGTAGGAGTAGTAGTAGTAATAGCAGCAGCAGCAACAGCAACAGTAGTAGTAGCAGTAGTAATAATGATAAAACTAATAATAATAAGAAACAATCAATAAATAATAAAATAGTAATAAAATAAAACTAAGATAAACAATAATTAATTTGCCAATTGAAGGGAGCCTCAGTCATGCACAAAGAATGCCAGTATGAAAACAAATGGCATGACTAATTTAAGCATGAAAAACTATTAAAACCTATATAATACCATATGTGGTCCAAGTAGAAACACCTATAGAAACACACCCATTCTCGTCAAATTTAAAGAGCTCGCTAAGAGATTTCTGAAGTGGCAGGGGAAAAAGGTCTTTGTGCCTGGTAAAGAGAGAGTCTATAGATGAAAAAATTTCTAGTGTATGTTGTATAAATCTTGTTATATCTAAAAAAATACAAGTTTGTCTTATAAAGGAGGTCGCGTTAGACAAAAGGGGTGTGGTATTAATGGCTAGCAGAAAAGATTGATGGGAGAGGATTATAACATATCAACAAGCTCCAACCCATATTAAAATGCAAGTAAAAGGATTGTCCTATGAGGGGCGGTGCAGCATTGGTGATATTCCCAATTAAGGAAATCTTAGATTTAGTATTTTTCCAAAGTAAGAAAAGCTTTTTCTACAGAGGATAATAAATGCCTTGCCAAAAACAACAAAAAATTATTTTCAAAACACACATGCTCTCTCTCTCTTCCTCTCTCTCTCTCCCTCTACAATTACAACTTGCTGTTTTCCTACAGAAGGAACTCCAAACCAAACTTACATTACGTACTAAGCAAGTCTAGCCTACAAAAGTTATTATTCTTATGTTATTACCCGTCTAACTGCAACTAACAACTTCCATCTAACGAATACATTTAAATTGCAAATAGAGAAGAAACTATGTTAGAAACAGGGGACTTTGATTTAACAGAAGCAATACATACAATAAAGATGAAGCAAATCCTCCTAACCCATTTTGTATATCAAATATTTGAAAAGCACAAACAGAAGCCAACGTAAGAACATGAATGTAGAGAAAAAGCTTCACACTCCAAGTAAGGAAAACCAATAAAAGGAAACCAGCTACACCTTATTACCAGAAACCATCATTTCTCATGAAACCAAATAGACTAGTTGTACATAATATTTTTGCTAAACTAATAGAAACAAACTCAAAACCTCCAATAGTAATTAATACATCAATGAAAGAAACTTACTATGATTAGCAGAAACAATGGATACTGCTAACAACATAAATAAACGCATCATAACCAAAGAATCTTGACCTCTCCAAAGCTCCATAAACACAAAACCTAGATATGAAAATCTCTCGACTAAACCCAAAAGGCACAAGAGGGATACAAAGAGAAAACAAAAGATGTAATGGGGAATTTAAAGAGAGTAAGTGGAGAGAGAAAAGAAAGCTTACTTGTTCCATGCCAAAATAAAAATGCTTATTTGCTCACCTACCTTTGATTGTTCAAGATAGAACAACTGGTAAATCCAAGTGGGTTATTGTCATCTGCATCTATTTTCAGCCAGATAACGACCTAACCTCAAGAACATTTTTTTTAATGTTGATGCTTTTCTCTGCAGCATACTTCATAAGCCAAACATATTAGTAACAATGATCTATTTAGGACTTGTTTAGTACCTATTGTTGAAGAGTGAAGATGTAAACTACCCAGCCATAGACAGGATCTCTCACGCGAGTCTGAGCCTCGTAGCATGCAGACAAGGGACTAGTCCTCGAGAGACAATGTCATGGACTTGATTTCCTGTAAAATAGGAAAAAACTTTAATGAGTTCAAATAGAAATATTTCTTACCTGATAAATGGCACAAAATCCTCCACTATAACTTCAACTCCCATCTCAACAAAAACATCAAAGCCAGCTTTTCTTGAAGGTTTTTAGTTGTTGCATAACACTCCATCCATTTCTTAGTTTGCATTAACTTAAAGCACACAAAAAATCCAAATCCTTCACAAAGAAGTGTTGAAGAAGAAGAAGTTCATTTTCCTCTTCACTTCACCATCTTTTCTTTACGATCTTCATGTTTTAACCATGTCTATTACCACTATTACTACCATTAGAGACTACCAACTACCAGACGACATCTACAACCTCTACGACGTCACCTTTTACACCCACCAAATCCACACTCTCGTCACCAACACTCCTTCCCTCGTCAGGCAATGGCTCACTGAGACCTTCCAAGTCACAACCAACAATCAACGACCCCACCATGATCGACCTTAACATCGAATGGTGGCCCAACTTCAACCGTAACGTCAAAAACCCAATCGCAATGTCGAAAACCCATAGTACCTCTATAAATTAAAAACCCATGAATAAGCTATCAAAATTGATTAGAAAGAAAAAAAAAAGCTCTCAACTAGGATGGCCAATGGTTTAATGGGGTCAACAAACAGCCAAGGAGTTAAGAAAGTCATTGGTGTTATAAAATGACAAAGTTGGCTTATAAAAATAACAGATTTAGAAAGCTAAAAATGATCAAGTTTTCAGTATTAATCAATAGGGTGAAATTTGGTCATTTGACTTAGACCAAGTTTGAACTTTTCTTCTTTGTTTCAATTTCTTATCTATTGGTTGCTTTTATATGGGTTATAAACTTTATTCCTACATGTTTATTTTGAACTATTGTTATTTGATCTTGATAATTCACTCTTATTCCTTTATCTCTAAGCTTTCAAAACGAGTAGGTAGACAAGGCTTCAAATACTTCATATTGATAAAGCATATGTGAGGTTCACCTTATAAACTAGATAACTAATAGGCATTTCCATTTAAGACTATAAATTATAAATGAACCTTCTAAATTTGGAGATCATTTCCTTCATTCTCTATCTTTTGTTTTAGATGATAGGATCAACTTTGATATTAGATCCCTTTCTTGGAATTCATGCCTATAGATTCTTTTAGTTTAGAATTTCACAATCTTTTCTTTTAGAACAATCATGTTATTGAATGTATGAAGTCGCACTTTGTATAGGTTCTCCAATTCTCTTAACATTGCTTCCAAATACTCAAATATTTTTAAGGTGTTTTGCTTAACCACTGTTAAGGATGGGATCACCACTTCCATAGGAAGAATAATATCATATCTATTAGTAAAGGTGAATGGGCTAATTCATAGAGTAGTACGTTTATAAGTACGATATGCCTAAAAGGTTTTAGATAAAATTATATGCCACTCTATAGGATTCTCCTATAATTTTTTCCAAGATTTCGATAATTATTGTATTTGATGCTTCGACTTGACCATTGGTCTAAGGATAATATGGTGTCTAATTCAATAATTGTATTCCATAATCTTCATAAAAAATCTTAACTTTGTTATCGTAAACATGGTTTTCTAACCACATGTTATCAATTAAGGAATTCCATATTAATGAATAATCTGATCCTTAATGAATTTTGCTACATTCATTTGATCAACCTTCTTCAAAAGTTGAGTCACTGCACATTTAATAAAATAATATGTGACCAATAGAATGTAATTATGGCCTTTTAAAGAGGGTGGATATATCTTCTCAATAAAATCAACAACCCAGTCTCTAAATGGCCATGATTCAATTATATAGTGTAACTTGGAATTGGGAATTCGTTGAATCTTCCATATTTTTGACACTATTTATAGCCTTTGGCATAAGATATATAGTCTTTCAAGATTGATGGCTAATAGTAACTATGTCATCATATAAGTCACCTCATCTTTTTTCTAGGTTGACGTGCTCCACATACCCCCTCATGAACTTGTCTTGTCACTATTAATGCCTTAGATATCCCAAGGTATCTTAAAAGAATTTCATCATTACCTTGTTGAAACAAAACTCCTTTAATTAACTCAAAATTAAGCACTTGCTGGTTAATTTCAAAAGTCACTTTCTTACTAGGATTTTTCAAAATCCTTTATTTTTACTCTCTAATCCTAGGTAGCTTCTTTATCAATTTTTAAAACTTTTAGGGAAATTCTCCTTTTGTAAATGGATGGGTGTGACCTTCGTTGCACCATGATACATTTATGAACTAAACCTTTGGACATTTTTGGCCTAGATTCAATTTTTGATAGTTTGCTTACCTCCCAATTTTCTACTCATGAAATATTCTAAAATTTTACTTTATTAAAGCATTATAACAATTGGACAATGGTAGTATAATAGGGTAACAAAGTCAACTCATACATTTATATTCCCCTGCCCCTTGTTATTACACTAGTTGACAATTTTCTTTGATAAGAACTTCTTTGGATCCAAGATCAATTAGAAGTTCTAGTCTAATTATCAAACCTTCATACTCCCCCTGATTATTAGTGTATGGGAAGTCCATTTCAAGGTAGATAAGAGTTTTTGTCCTATTTACTGTGGTTATGACTATTTCAATACCAACTGACTTTTACTAAAACCACCAAATTTCAATTCCCATGAATTCTTCTCTCAATTGAGAACTAAATGTCCTATATCCTTTTGCACCTCCATAGTGGGCTAGCTTACTAAGAAGTTGGTTAATGATTGACCTTTTATAGGATTTTTAAGGAAATATATCAAGTTAAAGTCTTTAAGAGCCACAAGTCATTTTCCAATATTTCTTAAAATGACTTGACTTATTTAGTATGTATTTCATTAATTCAGCTTGTGAAACCGCATAAGCTTTATTTTGCAATAAGTAATTGGATAATTTTGACGAGCTAAGTATAAAAACATAACTTAATAATGTGTACATACTTCTTTTATTATGGCATGAGAATTTTACTCAAATAATAGATAGCTTGCTTATGGCCTACCTTATTACTCTAAACCAATAAACAACTAATAAATTCTTCCACAACAGAAATATATAACTTCAATGAAATTCCTTTTTAGGGGGCATCAATGTTATAGGTTTGGTTAGGTATTCCTTGATACTATTAAATATCATCTTATGCTTTTCCTCCTAATGGAATTCCTGATAATTCTTTAGCCTTAATAAGTTTGAAAATTTCCTTTGTTTTTCCTACAAGAAAAATCTCTGAAGTTCCATCTTATTCTGAAGTGGTTTCGCTTCAAGAATGACTTTTGTTTTATTCATCTAGATCAATTCCTCAATTATGAACTGAAAAAGTCAGGAAGTTCCCGAATTTTACTTTGAAAATACACTTTAGGGGGTTTAACTTGTGCATTCTCATCCTATGAAAGGCTTCTCATAAATCCCACATATGATATGCAGTCTTTTTTAATTTCAAAATGATATCATCTATGTAAATTTCCACTATGTGCCCTACTAAATCATGAAAAATAGCATTCATAGCCCTTTGATGAGGGACTCATGCATTTTTAGACCAAAAGGAATTAATACCTATTTGAATGTCCCTATTGACCTTAGACATCTAAAAGTTGTTTTTAGGCAAAGCAATTGGGCTTGAGCCTAGCCTAACCCGAAATCAATAGACCGGACTTGGGTTGATAAGACCACAAGCTGAGATTTTTGGGCTCGACCAGGACATAGACCGACCTTGATCAAGTGACAAAATGATTCACTTTTGATTTTTTAAAAAATAATAAATCGAGATGGGTTGCCCTGCCTACCTTGGGTCGGATCTGAGCCTAATATTTCATAACCCAACCTATTGCCATCCCTAATTGTTTTAAAAAATCACTTTTAACTATAATGAAGATTATAAGTAGAAAATTAGTCCATAAAAGAAAACAAAAATGTTCAGTTGTTGCAACTATTAAATAATTTGCAATTGAAATCATGTATTTATTCTTGTGAGTAACAACATTTAAATCCCTAAAGTTGACATAAATTCTTACCAATCCATCCTTTTTAACTACAAGTACAACGTTACCTAACCACTCAGTACATCTAGCTAGTCTAATTAAACCAGCCTTACATAAATTTTCAACTTCCTCTTATACCACCACCTAAGGGTTTGGTAGTGAGGGTAGAATTTTGGCTTTATAGGAAGCCTGTACTCCACCAACCTTTTTTCATAACCCTAGCATTTATATATAGTCGCAAATGAAAAGCCCTTTGAATTCCTTCAAGGTCTCTAATGACTTCAGTTTTACTTTGGAATCTAAGGGGGTGCTTCGTTTTTTGGTATGGGAAGAAAGGAAAGGGTGAGGAATGAAAAAATGATGTAATATATTATGATTGGATGAACAATATTTTTATAACCGCGTTTGAGGCATTATTGCATAGCCCTCGATTATGAGAGAAATGGAAGTCATTACACCAAAAAAAGAAGTGACATGCGCGAGACAAGAATTTTTTTTCCTTTCTTACTTTGGCAATGGAATGGTGGACATTATGGTTATGTCGAGAAGTGCACAATATTTTGGATGATTAAACTATATTTTGAGGACATTATATGGCTAATGATATGTTGATATAAACAAATGTTGTAGCACTTTTTCTTCAAGAGCTATTGGAATGAAAATACTACAATATACTTGATTTTAAACATTCTGTCATCATAAATGACATAAATTAAATATAATTAATTAGAATATATTAAAATTTGATATAGAAAATTACAAATTTTTATTTCTCAAGATTTTTAACAAACCAATCATCATCAATGGTAATGGTAATTATTAATGTTTTAAAAATCGAACCGAATATCGAACCGGTCAAAGGAAAGGTTTAAGGTTAAAGGTTCAACTGGTATTAAACTACTATAAAATTGGTATATAATAAATTAAAATAAAATATTTTATTGAAATAAATACCAATGTCTATTATTATATAAAGAACAAATAATAAATCAAATCTAATAATTCAAACTAAATTTCGTTTAACATAAAACTTGAAATAACAATAAAAATCAAAATTGTATTTATCATTATCATTAAAATTTAATAAAAATCAAAGATGTTAAAATTAACTAAATTTGATGAAGTTGCTTACAAAATCAATGTTTCTAAATAAAAATATAATTATGATTCTTTATAAATATATGTAATAAATATTTTATATCAATCATAAAATTATATATAATTCTTGAAAGAGAAAGAAGCAACAACAACGTCGTAGATTGTCTTCTTCTTTGGCTTATGCTCATCGCCAAAGAAGTTGTAACTGGTGTTGCATAAGCATAAATGGCTTGTCAGTTCAGTATTAGCGGTATGGGGTATGGGTCATTAGATCTATTTTTTTCGTAAGCAGACAACTATTTGGTTGTTGGGTTTCTCAAAGATTAAAAAGTGAAGAACAAGCTGACTTTTCTTACATGGTAACTCCTTAGTGGTTTATTTTCAAGTTATGATTTTTACTTTCTTTGACCATTTATAGCTTTAGATTTTTTCCTTCTTCTCATTTTCTCTTCATTTTATCATCTTTCATACTAAAGATACTATTTCTCTTCCTTCCTCTCCCTTCCTCTCTCATAGGTTTGGTGTGTGAGTTTTATTTGATCTTTGGAGTTGAAGCGTGATTGGCTTGGGATGCTGATATCTTCAGATAACCAGAAACAGGCAGAAAATAAGAAGAGAGTCAGACAAGCGAAAGGCAAAAAATCAGAGGAGAGAGGCAAAAAGCAGAAACCCGATTCGATTTGTACTTTATATGGTGGGACCGACCGATCTAGTCCAATTTCTGAAACATTAGTAATTATTCTTTCATCCTAACCAATCATTATAATTATAATTATAATTATTAGATTCATTTCTATTCCTTATTATATTCATTATAAATCATATTATCATTTCCCCAAGTGAACCAAGCACACCATAATTCTTTGTTAATAAAGACTCAACGAACTTCTCCTAAATTATCCAAATTAACTTATTCTAATGGTTCTTGATTTTTACTCCTGAAGTCATCAAACTTCCTAAGAACAATTTTCAAATAGTGGATGCCATTGTCCTTTATTTGTAATCATTCTTCTTCAAAGACTAATTATGCATTTTCATATCTACTTACTTCTTTATAATTCTATTGGATTTGCTGCATTATAAATCTTATTTCAATGTTTACAACTGTTGTCATTTCTCTTTTTTAAAATTTAATTATCAGGTTTCTATATAATGGAAACCCTCATCAGCCTAGGAGTAGGCACAATGGTAGTTGTTTTTACAAACCTTTCTAAATATGTCCCCTTGTTATCCTCATCTCTGTTCTTAAGACATTTGTCATAAGACAGTTTGTAAAGTTTTACTGGCTTTACTTTTTCATCATAGAGTTTTGCTTCCCTTTCATCATCTTTAATGTGGAATGGCTGTGAACTGACCCAAACCATTTTTATTTTATTTATTTTCCATAAAAGCATAAGTTGACAAAGAGACAATTAATTACAAAATTTGGAATGAATCTAATCTTATCCTAATATGAGTTGATAACTAGTGTGTGTGTCAACGATAAAGAAAGAAATTAAAGAAGACTTTCCTTCCTCCATGATATTCGTAGGGAGAATTCCCTGTGCTTTGGTAGTTTCTCCAGTAAATGCATCAACATATATTTTAGTTGAGATTAATTCTATCTCATCTTTGCCTAAAGTTATCACCAATTTGGTTGACAAAATGTTTACTATCGATCTATTATTGATCAAAACTCTTAAAGTTGGCCTATTAGTGATTTGGGCCTTAATATACTCTTATATGTTTTTTTAAAAATATAAATGAATTAATAATAAGAAGGAGTTAAGAGTGCATCCCTTATCCGTGAAAGGATAACAAAGCTACAATTAATACGGCGTCGTTAACAATAAGATAGCAAACGTCATCGTATGGTAATTCAATTACACGGACAAGCTAAAAAGGAAAAGTCTGAAGCCCTTTTCGGGAATACTCTAGACGATTCCAAACTAGGGCTTTGTCCTCCCTTCCTTCTATCTTGATATTTAGACAATCGCGAACTTCCGATGGAAAAAAGTAAGCGATTTTGGCTTGAAACTTATATCTAAGTCTTTTCCTTTCATCTTTCACTCTTTTTAACTTCTTATGTCTACTCGAGGGTCATCTTGCCTAATCTGATCTCTTCTCTTCGCTCGCTTGCTACTCTTTAACACCTTTTGAGGGTCCAACTTAAGGGACTCATGGAGGAGATTCTCTTGAAGGTAGTTCTTTGATTCAAACCTCTTTATAACTGCTAAGTGTGCTCTTTTTTGCTTTTTTGATCTCACTGTGATTCAACAATCTGATATAGGGAATTAGGTCATTCTTGTGTAGGAAAATCCCGGGACGGACATCACATGTCCAGGCAGCGGAAAACAAAAATTTTTGTTCCCGGGACTTTCCCGA
>JANVCQ010000005.1:8797412-8817798 GCA_025531925.1 Erythroxylum plowmanianum
AACCCCCCCCCCCCCCCCCCCCCCAACTGTACTCCATTTTTTTTATATAAGAAATCATTCAGCCCATTAGGACCTGGTGCTTTAAAGCCATTCATCCCTTTCTATTTCTTGGTCTATTACAAGCCTAGTTAATAGGGAAACCATATGATCTGGAACTCTTGTTGTCACAAACTTCCTAAGGTTCTCTCTTATGTCTGGAGAGGAATCTGTTGTGCCTAGAAGTTTCTTGTAAAAGAAGATTGCTTCCTTAGCTAATCCTTCTTATCCAGCCACTACCTCTCCATCTTCAACTATGATAGAGTTGATTACGTTTACATTCCTCCTAGCTTACTCCGAGTTAAAGAAGAATTTAGTACAACTGTCCCCATCCTTTAGCCAATTAACTCGAGATCTTTGCTTCCAAAGTGAGCTTTGGTTATCTACCCTTTGCAAGTATTCCTTTAGAGCTTCCTTTTCAACCGAAGCTACTAAAACATCTGTAGGGTTTTCTGCCAATGAAATATGGATAGTTGATAATTTATCTCTAACCTTATCAATTTCCTTCAAAAGATTTTGTCCTCTTTTAGAATTGAGGAGTTTCAATTCATGCTTGATAGACTTGAGCTTTTGTAAACAAATGAATTGTTTAGTTCCAAAACAACCATACTCCATCCCCTTTAATATAGTTTCATGAAAGCCTTCAATAGTTGCCAAGAAATTGTTAAATCTGAAATGATGAAATATTTTAGTTGAATTGAACAAATCGTCTATCCGTAAAGGAGTATGGTTTGAAATACCTGGGTCTAAATATTTAGCTATACTTCCTGAAAAGGAATTAAGCCATTCCACATTTACCAACATCCTATCCAACTTTTTCCTGATACGCCAAGTAAAACTTTGTTTGATAAACCATGGGAATCTGTGGCCTTTGAACTTCAAATCTTTAAGTTCCACCTCCTACATACAGTCATACATATCTGAAGAGTAGTTGTGCAAATTACAATTACCCTTTGCTTCAGATCTATATAAAGTTGTGTTAAAATCACCACACACTAACTATGGAGAATTTATCAATGCCTTTAATCGTCTGAGAGCATTCCACAATTCAGTCTTTTGAAATCCAAGGTTAAGACCATATACAAAGTAGCTAGAACACTAGAGTTTTCCTTCTTGAAGTAGATCTTTGTGTGAATAAACTGCTGATTTGTTTCAAAGGCTTTCACATCCACTGAATAACCATCATAAGCAATAATAATTCTACCATAGGCATGGCTTTGGTGGTTTGATAATAATTGCCATTTCCAGCCTAAATTGCATAGTTTGTTCATATTTATTTCACTAATTTTTGTTTCCAAAAGACAAAAAACTAAGGTTTCTCATTCAGGACAACATCCCTTAAAACATTAAGCTTGGAAAGGTTATTTATTCCACGTAGTTTCCATACTATCACAGTCATAGGAGATTGCTCTTATCTTTGGAGCCTTTTGTACTGCTCCTGTTACTTTTCTTAGAAGTTACCTGTTCAAAAAGCTCCTCTTGAATTCCTCCATTCTGTTGTTTAGCCTTTTGAATGCCTTATTCATTCTGCTGGGGATTAGAGACTTCTTCTTCTTTATTTGTATCACAATTTTCCAATCCTTTTACCTCCTTGCCCATTTGAGCATTATTTTGGTCATTAAAAAAAAATCAGATATGATCCTCCTTTCCCATCTGAGTCTGGACAATTTTTTCCTTGACTGTTTCTTTCTATTTTAAGCAAGACTTCCTCCAACTGACTTGATTTAGAAGATTCAGCTACCTGTTCATCCTTCTCATCCTCTTTCTTTTCTTTTGAATCACTCTTTGTTATACCCATCACCTCCTAAAAGTCTCCTCTAGTAAAGATTTTTTTCAGTAGGTTTCCATTCTTTACCTTGGGCTTTAAGCGATGGTTTTCATTGATACGTGACCATAACTCTATCCTCTCTAAGAGAATGCTCATTTGTCAATCTTAATATAGGAATGCAATCCTTCATTTCTTTGAAAATATCCATACTCACACACAATCTAGCAAAACTGACCTTTTTTCTCAATGTTGTGTTCTCATCCATGCATATAGGTTTCCCCAAATACCTAGCTAGCATACTTAAGTCTTTGGTAGCCCAATATTCTAGAGAAATGTTGTGAATGTTTACCTATAATATAATGTTTTTCTTTATGATTTTTTCCAATTCCATTCCCGATTGTCAACTTTGAAGAAATAGGGGAAGTTATGAAATGTGCCGCAGACCTTCTTCAATTATTTTTTGTGCTTCTAGTTTTGAGGAGAAAGTGAAGATAATGTTACCCTTCTCAGTGAGCATTACCTCCATTAAACCTCTACCCTTCCAATTCCTCTGAGCCCAAGATTGTATCACTGGAAATGCAGGTCTTTTGTCTATGAAAAAGCCAACTAGGGGGATTTTTTTTAGCACTACCTTTTCTAGAATTCTTGGTATAATAGATAAAAACTAGTAAAAAGAAAAACATAAGGATAAAATATATAACATTTATAGAATTTATTGAATTTAAAATAGAAAATATAAAATAGAATATTCAGATATATATAATAAAAATATAATATATAATATTAATATTAATAATTTATAATATATTAATAATATAATAGGAATAATAGGGAAAATCTAATATATAAATATATGAAATAAATAATATATGTAAAAAAATGCATCCATCGTCAATACTGATACTTTATATTCTCTATTTTCAAAAGTAAATTATGCCTTCTTCGCACAAGATTTACTAAATGAAGTAAGGAGTTTTATGGGAGAAACGATATATGGTACCTGAATAGGAATTTCTTCGATTGTAATTAATTCATTGGAGTCCTCTTATAGACTCTTAGAGTTAGTTGATTGCTGAAATCTAGGATTTTTTTTTTTGCTTCACTTCTCACTAACATCTTATATATGTCCTTTCTTATTAATAAGGTATGTAGTTCTTTCTTCTAAAAAGATAAGTATCATAAGATGGTTTTATTGAAGTTGGTTTTTTCTAATGGTATAGGCTTGCTTCTTTCAATCCTTGCAATTGAACTATATCAATAAAACCTTCTTTTTTTTAGTTCGAATCAAAGGTACTAGATTTCTGTGATGCCTAACTTATTGCCATTGCTGAGATGGTGGCGCCCATGGTGGTATTATAAACCAAGGTTGTCTTCACTAAAAACTTGGGATTCACATATCATATTCTTCTATAAAGACTTCGGTGAATTATGTTTGGTGATTTTGCCCTGAAATTTTTACTTTTTGTTAGAATTTAGGAATCTACCGATTTTTAGTCCTAGCTCTAGCATTTAAGTTATAATTAAGAACAAAAACATCTATATCAGAATTCGATGTTGATGTTAAACAATCCTCCATAATCTTTAGCTTCTTTTTTAACATCTAGTAGTAGACATAAATCAAAATTCAATAGCATTAAAGGTTGCAACTAGTAGAAATTGGTCTTCATTTATCAATATAGTTTGATCAACTTCAGCAAAGAGCATGATTCCCTTATTGATTCGATCTTGGACCACATTCCTAAACCTCCAATAAGAATTCGTTAGGTGACTCCATGTATTATGAAATTTGCAATGATCTCTCCCTTTGATCCCTTCTTTTATAAGAATTCTAAGCTCTATTTTGGAGGTGTCAAAGGTTTATTGAATTTGAGTAAACAGAGGTTGCATTTTCCTTTTGACTTCAAGAGATTTACACTCTAGTGAGGGGCAAACACAAGTTCATGGGATGTTGACTTTAGCCAATTCTGAATCGCAAGAATTTGTCTCTACAATATAAGTTCCAACTAAATTTTTCCTTCTATGTACTTCTTCTTTAACAAGTTCCACATTTAAAAACCTTTGCTACTAGTTCATAGAAATTTTGAAATCTTTTGTCTGAATTTTTTCCACAGCTCAATATCAAGGCCTCTTTAAGCTAGTTTCACATATTCAACCTTTGGAGTAAAATGTAACATTGCCTTATCATCTTCTTAAATCGTGTGATAAAAAATGTTTGCATTCTCACCATTTTTCTGAGTAACTTTGCGCAACTTAGTTATGTTAAACTTGGGTTCAATCTGAAAGAATTAAGTATGAAACATTCTTTCTATTTTAGCCTAGGGAAGGATTTAATTCTTATGTGACAAATATTATCAGGAAAAGGTTATGTTTGTTTAACGAATTTGGGAACACTATGAGCTTGAAATTATTAAAGTTTACATAACTTATTCTTCACACTTTATGGAAAATTTTAGCAATGTGTTCAATGGTTGACTAACTAACATCACTAGAAAATAAGCTAAATTTTGGAATTCTATACCCATAGGAATATGGATTCTCCTATTCAATATGCTTTGGATAGAGCTTATGGAATTATGGACAACCAAGTTCTCTTAAACCAAGCTCTTACAATTCCTAAATAGCCTTTTTAACAACTTCCATATCAACCTATAATCTTATTTGCACAAAGGGTGTGCCAGAGGGGCAATAAGAGGATTCTAATTTGCCATTATAAAATTGCGCCCTATATCATATGATGGTTCATTAGTTTCAACCTCCATTTTCAATCCCTGTCTACCCAAAATTTGGGACTTGACCAACTGTCGACTATTTTTATAATTAATGCGTAAAGACACTACAAGAACATCCTCTCTCTTATGAGGAGAGACGTATTTTTGTCTATAGAAGAAACAATTGGAAGACAACTGCACTCACCAACTTCCATCTCATTTAGAACAGGATGCCCCTAAGTCTTTCATAAGTCTACTTTGTTAAAGCAAGAAAATTATGCCCAACAATTTATACTAAATTGGTAGACAACCTATCAACCTTATCTGTTAATATTTTGATTGCTTCAGCCATAAAGGTCATGTTGGACTTCAATTATGGAATTTCATACAATTATGGAATTTCATTTGTATAGACAATGTCATTCCATTATGGCAATTTTGGATTCTCGATAATAAGAGAGTTAGTTGAAAGTGAGGTTTCCTTCTTAACGTTCTTTATTATTTGGTTTACAAAAACTTCATTTCCTATTGTTATAGGGGCTTCTTCCTCCAAAGTTGGAGGCAATCAATTTCTTTTCCATTTCTTGTACATGGAATTGCTGTCCTATTAGCGTGCCAAATTATTCTTGTTAATTTGAAATTCAAGTATGCCAGGGAGGAATTCTCCCCAAATTTGTACCTAAATTATTATTATTAATAAATGTGAGCTTCAAAAACTTGGAAAATATAATTCTAATCTATCCAAATGCTAAAACGTGTTAAAAAAGAAATAATTTGATTTAGACAAATAGAAAAATTGGAAAAACAAAGGGAACTTGAGGTTGTGTGTTGTTGTATTATGTGTTACGTATTTTAATAGTCCTCTCATCCTTATGTAGCTTTTCTTTTTAGTATTATTTCGTACTTTCCATATTTTAACTACCTTTCTACCACTATTTCCTTAACTTTCATGTTCTAGGCTTCTTGTAATTGCTCAATTTCTAACCCACTTAGCTATGTTCTTATTAACTACTTTGCACCATTTTCTCGACTTTTATGTTTTATAATTCCACGAATTCCACATGTTCCTCCCCACATTCCTAGTTTTTTGTGTCACTTTCTCTTGCTAAATATTTAATGGACTTTCATTTTGTCACTTTCACTTGTGGATTGAATTTCTTTTTGGATTATCAATATTGTTATAAAAAAAATGAAGTCTAAGATTGAAGAGAAAGAAAAGGTTAGTAGTTTTACTAATGAGCTAAGAGGCTATAATAAAGGGAAGTGGTATTTACAATTAGATAATGAAAGAAAATGAGTTAGTATGGGACAACTTAAGATTAAAATTGAAGACGAGGATGAGTCAAAAGAAGTGAAGAAGAAGAAAAGACTGAAGATAGAGATCTAAAACTATAAGAAATGTCAGCAAAGATGATGGTGACTATATAGGATAGCTGTAAATTGGTTTTAGGAGGTGTTACTTATACGATAGTTGATTTAGACGATGATGAGATTATATCTAGTGCCTTAGACACCCTATATATAAGAATCACAAGATTTGTTTTACTTATTTCTCAAATTAACTGTTTCATGTAATTATGTCTTATCTTTCAATCCGTTCACAAGTGTCTACTTGTTTTCAGTAATTAGAAAATTTTAATATTATGCATTCTAATCGGAATTATCTTAATCTATTGCATTATGATGATATTTCATTTGAGAATAATAAGTAAGAATTAAAAAAAGTTTCTCACTATCAATGCAAGAAAGATGAGAGAGAGTCTCCAACTTCTCATTAAGAGCAGCAGCCATGTCCCTTCTTCCCCTTTCCTTTAAACACCCTTACCCTCAAACTACTTCATTAATTCACTACTTCACTGCTACCATAGCCCCTTTCATTATGCTTTCTACTCAACATTCCTGTTACCAGTTCCTACACAAACTTCATCTTAAACCACCGAGCTTCCAACCAATACCAGCTATCCCAAGGCCACAATTGATTTTTCACAAATACAACACAATCCCCCCTTTAAACTTTCTTTTTTTAGCATTCCTTGTTCTGACAAACCACAACCAAAAGCTGAACCTTTCCTATCTAATGATTCAACTTTCATAATGACCAATACATCAGCCCTCTTCTTATATGATTTTCCACCTTTGCCCTCGTCCATCTTCATCCCTTCTTCCACTATCCCAAAAAACCCTTCTTCCTCGGATGCTCCTCTTAGGAAATCTTGAAAACAAGTAGTTAGGGAAAAAAACCCCTTGACCTTGACCTATTCACCACCAATGGATATGGATGGTAAATTGGTAGTTTACCCCAACCTTGAAATCTTAAAGGAGGGAGCCCGGGCTTGGGAATCAACTATGGTTGGCTTTTTCTTTGGCAAGAGACCACCCGTTCCTTTAGTCTCTCAATGGACCACCAAGCTCTGGAAAACTAAAGGCTTGATAGATGTTTTTCTATCTGAAGAGAACTTGATTTTCTTTATATTTACTTCCACTTTATAAATTCATAAGATTATGGAGGAAGGTCCCTAGCATTTCAGTAATCATCCTATCTTCTTATAAGCTTGGCAGCCACACTTGAACCTTTAAACCCTTAAAATCCAAAGTATTCCACTTTGGATTAACTTCCACATCATCCCACTTGAGTATTGGACAACCCAAGGGCTTGGAGCACTAGCTAGCTACATTGGACGACCACTATGTATGGATGAACATATAGCAAAGAAGAAACGTGTTGGCTAGGCTCAGATGCACATCAGTGTGGATACTTCTAATAATGAGATTAAGAGAGGAAGATAAACTACAGGAAGGCACAATTAAAATTTCTTGCCACTGGAAACTGCCTTTTATAAATCCAACCAAAATCTTGAAGGTCATAGGCAAAATTTTCAAAACAGGGAGCTACCAAGAGCTTATGGAGTCAATAGAAGTAACTACACCTCTTAAACCCCTGAAAAACCACCATTCCTTGACATTTAGTGGCATTATGCGACCAATTACTGATGATTCCACACCATCTGTCAATATGGAGATGCAAAACAAAAAGTTATTGCAATAGTGCCAAACTACACACATGCATACATCTAAGGATCACAATACATCATGCAATACAAAGCAGGAAATATCACAAACATCAAATATAATACTTGTAACTCAAACAGATGCCAATGTTGACTATGTCACTCTACTCACTACTTTAGGAGTTCTGTACAATGGTGAAGGATAATCAATGGTGAGTCACCCTAGCCGTATCCAATCAAATATCATTTCAACCCCTAAAGCTTCTACCACACCTAAAGAATCTGTAGGAATGTTGAATTCCACACAGTGAAGAGAAGGAGATCTAATAGAGGAAAAAGGAAAGGCTCCATAAGCCAAACCTTTTAACCATCTTCATTATCGCATGGAATGTTAGAAGAATAAAATTTCCCATTAAACTTTCAGCTAAGGGACTTTATTTTGCGAGAGAAACCTCTCATCATTGGCTTACTTGAAACCAAAATTAGATTAGAAAATTTGGTCAAGTTAGACATTTTGGTTCCTATTAGAACATGCTTACTAACCACCAACATCATGCTTTCGACAGAATAATTGTTTACTATAAAGAGGATGAACTCAAGGTTGATCTCTTAGACTTAAATGAATAAGTTTTACATCTGAATCTATATTTCATACAGGAACACATCCAACTTAGTGTTTCATTCATCTATGTAAGCAACTTTCGATTCCAAAAATTAGACTTATAGAGTAACCTCAAAACTTTCAGCAATATTGTATCCACACCATGGCTTATCTGTGGAGACTTTAACTCTATATTAACCCCTCAAAGGCACAAGTTCATTGCAACCTAAAGAATTATACATCTGATTTGAAAGACATAGTGGAGGATCTAAGGATGATTGATCTTCAGTATGTTGGACATGCTTTCACCTAGTCCAATAAATAGAAATCAGCGTGGCACATTTGGAAAAAGTTGGATCGTACCCTAGTGAATGACATTTGGCTTCAGAACTTTCCTAACAGCCTTACTACATTTAAAAAACCCCTCTTCTCAAATCACACCCCCTTGTAGTGTGCAACTTATTTCAAAAAGTTATCAAGCAACATCCTTTCTGATTCAATAATTTCCTAGTGACTGTCTCGGGATTCTATGAGGCATGTTCAAAAGGAGCAAAACATAGTTGTCATGGGACCAAGCAGTTTTGTTATGTTCAAAAAGTGAAAATCATCAAATAGGAACTGAAGGTCCTAAATTATATGCAAAGGCCCATAAACTCCTACAGACTCGAACTTCAAGCTCTTTAAGCTAGCCTTGCTGCTCACCCTACTAATCCAGTGCTACTTGACAAAGAAAAATTAGTGCGATCACAATTATTGAAGGCTACACACAACCATAACTCTCTTGTACAACAAAGAGCTAGAGTACATTGGCTAAAGGATGGTGATAATGGTACTCAATTCTTTTTCAACTTAATTCTTGCAAGGAAAAATTGCAACAAAATCTACTCTATAACTTCCAAGCACAGTGTAATTCTTCAAACACAATAGAAAATCCAAGAAGAGGTAGTAAATTAGTTTAAAGACCTTCTAGGAACTCCTAACACTTCTAATGTTACTCTTTAAGATCTCAGAACCCTATCCCTCAAACAAATCTCACCCACAGATTCGGATCTTCTTACAAAACTAGTAGATAACACAGAAATAAAAGCTGCAGTTTTTGAGATGGATGGCTCCAAAGCTCCTGGCCCTGATGGCCTTAGTGGATATTTCTTTCAAAAATTTTGGAAGGATATTTCAGACCTATTGCTTGTACTAACTGCCTTTATAAGGTCATATCTAAAATATTTGCCATAAGACTGAAGAAAAGCCTAAGCCAACTGACTAGTGATAACCAAGATGTCTTCCTGCGAGGCAGACATATAGGGGATAACATCATTATTGTCCAAGAACTCCTAAAAGGCTACTCCAGGTCCAATTACTCTCTAAACTACACACTCAAAATTGATTTTCACAAAGCTTATGATAGTGTGAGCTAGGATTTCCTATGGACATTACTGATGGCCCACGGATTTCCAACTATTTTTATAAAATGGAACAAAGAGTGTATCACATCCTCTCCCTTATCTATTTTAATCAATGGCACTCCTACCACACTTTTCATGGCAACAAGGGGTCTTAGGACAAGAGATCTTAGGCAAGGGGACCCCTTGTCCCCTTACCTTTTCATTCTTTGTATGGAGATTCTCAACTCTCTTATCAAGCGTGAAATGCTTAAAAATCCAAATTTTAGATATCATGCAAAATGCAAGAAGATTGATTTGACTAACTTATGTTTTGCAAATTATTTACTTTTATTGTGCAGGGCTAGGATGGATTCTATACAAAGTTAAGTGGTAGCAATTAGCAAATTTAAAAACTTCTCTAGTCTACATTTCAACCCAACAAAGAGCCATTTTCTCCTATCCAAAAATGATATTGCTTTGGGAACTTTCATCTCTCAATTAACTGGAATGCAATTCAAACACACACCTCTGTTATATCTCGGGTTACTAATCTCTACTAAAAGACTTACATGTGCAGAATTCATTCCACTTCTAGAGAAAATACAGAGAAGGATCAGTTCATGGGTAAATAAATCTCTCTCTTAAACTGGGAAGGTGCAACTCATCAAATCGGTGTTAAACTCGCTCCATATTTATTACAGATCTCATATATTTCTATCCCAAGGCATTATCAAAACCATCAAAAGAATCCTCAAAAACTTTCTATAGAATCATCTAAATGGAGCAAAAGGGTCAGCTAAAGTGAAGTGGGCTGATATAACTCCAATCAAAATCACAAAACAAGCCCTACTCTTGAAAAGACTATGGAGGATCCTCATGGATAAAAAATTATTTTGGGTAAAATGGCTCCACTCTTATTTTCTCAAAGATAGAAGCTTATAGAGCATTTAAAAACTACCTCATACTCTCATTTTCTCAACCACATCCTGAAATTGAGAGACAAAGTTCGAGAAGATATCTCTTGCAAAATTGGAAATGGCACCTTTTCATATGTCTAGTTTAACAATTGGTCTAACATAGGACCTCTCATACAATGTTACAACACCCTAAGCAGTCCCCAAACCTCTTCACTCATCCTTAAACTCAGCTTTATGATTATAGAGGGAACGTGGAATTTCCCTCAAAACTTGAGGCATCTCCAACCAACCTACCTACCCCAACCAACCTCTTCTGATACTTTCTACTGGCAAACTCAACCTATCCTAAAACTCAGCAACAAGACCACTAAAGATTTGCTAAAAATTAGGAAATCGAAGGTTGAATGGCATAGAATCATTTGGACCAAGGGTTTGACCCCAAGAGTATCCTTTATACTGTGGCTAACAATCCAGAACAGATTGAATACAGAATGCCCTATCTGCAAATGGACAGAACTTGTCCAATGTGCCAATTCCATATGGAAACAAGAAACCATCTATTCTTCATATGTCCTTATAGCAACAATATTATGGGATTCTATAACTAGCAGATGTCTATGGTTAAATCTAGGGCATACCATCACAAAGATCGTACAAAAATTATCCAACCATTCAACCCCCCGAAACC
Source organism: Erythroxylum plowmanianum (assembly GCA_025531925.1). Taxonomy (NCBI): domain Eukaryota; kingdom Viridiplantae; phylum Streptophyta; class Magnoliopsida; order Malpighiales; family Erythroxylaceae; genus Erythroxylum; species Erythroxylum plowmanianum. The sequence continues at coordinate 8,808,521 of JANVCQ010000005.1, forward strand.
CAAATAGACAGATTCAAATCCTATCCTTAGGACTCTGTGTTTATAGGTTGTGGAAGGAAAGGAACCTCAGACAGTTTAAGGGAACTTACTCGTCCAAAGAGTTTCTTGTCTCTAAAACCCTAATAGAACTCAGAGAGCTCATCCTACTCAAAAATCTCAACCAAACATGTAATAGAAGTATCCTAGCCTCTTTGAACGTATAAATCAAGGCTAAGCTCTGAATTTACTCAACACACGGGCATACAAGACAATCAAAGGATGTACAAAACTGAAATAACAACAAAGAAGATGTAAACAATTACCTAGTCGGTCGAGTCCTCTGTTAGCTTTGAAACCAACAAATCTCCACAAATTCCATTTCTCTCGCTGCTGTGCTCTGAGGCGATATATACATAATTTGGGAGACTTTAGTATCTACGGCTACAGGAGGATTAAAATGGGGACAATGCATAAAGATCAGCTTTCTTACCTCAGATTAGATGGAAGGAAGCTGAGAAACGAGATTGTCTCTGTTTGCATAGCCCTAATTTGGAAACACAAGAACATTAACGTGTAGATGGGAAAGATCTTTACCTCTATTACAAACGACTATGTTCTGGTGCAACGAATGTGTTTTCTATTGTTATGTCATTGTTCTAGTAGAGTGCTAATTGAAGTGTTGTCCTTTTATTATTGTTGTAAAAGACTGAAGAGAGTAATGAACCTCTTCGATAACTTATCAATACAATTCCTTAATTTTAAAAAAAAAGTAAGAATAATGTGTGACCTTTATTGCACAAACTATCATTGATAAATACAACCGTAATAAGCATGTTTAATAATTCATTCTAGACACGTTAGAAATATAAGGAGACTGATAAGTAGAAACTACAACCTTTTTTATAGAGTATTGTATTTTCTAAATTTTAAGGCCACCCATAAAAGTCAAGATCTCAAGACTTTTGAGGACAAAGTTCATAGGGATACTTTTGTACAACACAATTATAAAGAAAGGATTGGATTTCTCACGTGAAATATTGAATGTAAGTTTTTTTAGGAATGACAATAAGATAGCCTATGACCCAGATTTAGGTATTTTCAATGGGTCAGGCCTGGGTCGACCTAAGACTCAACTATTCTAAGCAAAACATCATAAAAGAGTTAAGTCTCGAGCACCAGGTTCGAACCTAATTAAAAAAAAAAGTTATACACTTTTAATTTAAAAAAATTAGCGAGGCCAACCCATTGCAATCCATAGTTGTTTTTAGTTATGCACTTATTACTTAATTTATCTTATTTCCATTTTATTAAATTATTATAATTCAATTGTTAGTGTGCATTATCTATTTATTTTAAGATAATTTTAAATATAAATTCCATATTATTCTTTTGACAAACAATGCATTGACATATATTAATTGTTTTATAGATGTTTTTGGTGGCAATTGTTATTTTTATAATGACTATTATGAGTTTTCTCAAAAAAATTTGCAACTTTGTTAAATTGCTTACAAACGTATGTATCCATTTATTGTTTTAGAATAATAACAATTTAATATGTAATTTTCTTTATGCGAATGAGCGTTATTTAATGACAATTTTCTTTTTATTTCTTATGGAATCACCACACGAGATCGACAGTAACCCATTAACAAGATGGGGGTAGAATAGGAGTTAAATAGGAATGAAACTGATCTTGTTTATGCGGAGGAGCCTTATTCATTGGTGATTCCATGTTGATCGTATCCTTGGATACCTTACCTCTTTTTGGATTGGAACTTGATTGTCTGTGCATATGTAAAATTGCGAAGGGAGAAGTTAAATCTTTCTTATTAAGATCAATAGAGTTCACAGATCAGTCCATAGATGGTAATAAAACATACATAACATAATCTGACAATAGCTACATGGCTCTCTTTCTTTCCAGATGCTTTTGACAAAAGTGTTGTGCACAAAACCCACATCAAATTTAAAACAGAGGTTACTAGGGCCATGAAGGAACAGGTCTTCCGTGCAAAACAGCACAATGACCCGTCTAATATTATAACCAGACATTCTTGATTTGAGCATCTATGTTCATTCCCCGCCAATTTAAAAAGAGAATGAATGCTCGTAGCACACCAGACGTCTCTACACAATTTTCATTTTAAGAGCTATAATTGACATTTTCCAGACTCTGTACATAATGCTTGCCAAATCGAAAGTCTCAAACAAACACTTAGTGAGACCCACTTCCCTGGTAAAGGAGTGACACTTTCCAGACTCTGTACATAATGCTTGCCAAATCGAAAGTCTCAAACAAACACTTAGTGAGACCCACTTCCCTGTTCAAGGAGGCTTTCTGTGTTATGGCCACTGCCCCAAGCTCTTTCCTTCCAAATCTGCTCAACTTCCGCAAAAGTCAGTCCTTTGGTCTCGGGCACAAACAAAATAACAAAAATCACTGCAGCTACTCCCACACAGGCGAGAATCAAGAAAGTGCCTCCCGTCCCCATGGCATCAGCTATTGACAGGAAGGTCTGGGCCACTATCAAATTAGATATCCAATTTACAGTTGCCGACAAACCCCCACATAGCCCTCGATATTCCTCGGGATATATTTCTGAGTTAACAGTCCATGGCACGGGTCCCATTCCTGGTGCGAAGAAGGAAATATAAAGTACTAACCCTACAACAGCAATCCACCCATATACACTCGTAGCAGAACCAGATGAATGAGCAAAAAATGCCCCGGCAAGAACAAGCAGCGATGCAATCACACCAGCTAAACTTGAGAGCGCCAACTTCTTTCTGCCAAAATGGTCAATAAGATAGATTCCAACTACCGTTCCAATTGCATTCATGGCAGCAACAATAAGGGACAAGAGAAGTGCCAACTGATTAGAATTAAAACCAGCCATCTGGACAATAGTTGGGCTATAGTACATGACTGTATTGATACCAGTGAATTGTTGAAAAGCCTGCATCATATAGAATACTTGGTTTTTACTTTCCATTCTTTGCTTTTGTGTGCTAAAAACTTTTATTTAAAAAATTATCAAGTACACGATCCAAACCAACAGTGTCCCTCACAATTGAAAGAATGAAGTTGACAGACATTATGCAAACTTAAACAGTATGCTTGAGAAAATTTCCTTTTTCTGAGAGCAAGCAACTTGTTTTTTAATCTGAACATAACATTCATATATTGCTTTTTATATGCTATCAAATGAAATCTTCATATACATTTCTTGGTCCTTTGGCTAATCAAAATCACCTCTGAATTAGTATTGGTTGCATAGAATAAAAACTCCTGATGTAACAAGGACACATTAAGAGCATGAAATAATTTATACAATTCAGGTGTTTGACCAACGATACCTGAAGTCCAGCCCCAGCAAGAAATGCAAGTCTGATTTCTTTTGATTTGAATACATCCAAGTATCTGACATGACTCTTTTTCAGACGCTCATCCTCTGAAGCAGCAGAGTGGTGTTGAATTTCGTCCTCCAATCGATCAATTTCATATATTTTAGCAAGTATCGATATGGCTTTAGCTTTATCACTCTGCACATTGAAACATTGTCCATATTTCATTAAGCCAACATACAATCTACATCATGATAAATCATATTATTAAAATAGCTCTTCAAAAATTGAAACATAGATAAAGAATTACATGCCGCCTACCTTCATAAAAAGCCATCGGGGAGACTCTGGCATAAAAAGCATAAGGCAGAACTGAATTACAGCTGGCACACCAGCAGCTCCAAGCATCCACCGCCACGTTCCTGGGACCTGATGAAACAATTGAGACGTCAAAAACAATTCAAGCAAATTCTAAAACCCTCTTAAATCTGACCATATGACCACATACCCTAAAACCAGAAGAATTTCAGCTGACTATATATTTGGATGAAGAAATGGTAAATATATTATGATACGAAATTCATCAAATGCAAACCTATAATGAATGAAATTCATCAATTGCAAACCTACAATGTAGGTACACATTTAATTTATCCAACTTGAAAATTTTATGATCAATCTGGAAATTATGTTTCTTAAACATGTTTCACAAAGCCCCTGCATTTCCAAAAGAATCAGAATAACAAGGTATCACTACCGTTCCAAAAACACTGATAGTGGGTGAGCTTTATACGATGGAATAACTTCCATCATGGTGTAGAAACAAAAGGGCTGGCAAAGCTGGACCAAGAGGAGCTGCGCCACTTAAACTTAAAAAATTAAACCGTAAGATTCAGAGAAATACATATTAGAGAGCAGCAAAAGTAATAATCTATTGAAAAGGACCATCTAGTGAATTTTTAGTATAAACATTGTTACCCATTTATGAGGCATCTATCTATATAAGTCACTTGGCTCATACCATGGACCTGAGATCACATCATACTTTCACCATAATGAAAGAGGGTAAATTTATAGTAGAAAAGATTCTCAGAAAGTGACAATGTCGAAGTTAAATAACTTTTAAGTACGGCTTTAAACAAGCAGAAATCGGATACAAGTAAAGGATACCATACATTCAAATTACTTCATTCTCTACAGTCCGCATTATACAAATCCCGAAACTCCGCAATGAGCTTTCAGCATAAAGGAATTCTAATGTTGGTTGCTGTTACTTTTTATGTTCTTTTCTCAAAAAGGATAGCATAAGCTCCAACATTACAAAAAAAATTTCATTCTCAGATTGTCAACTAATATGTAAGAGTACTATGAAAGCACTAGAATAGACAAATTTATGTCATAAAGGATGAAGTAATGTAATGCGCTGCTTTCAAAAATATGGAAGGAAACCTTATAACTCTACTGTCACCTATTTTCACCCAATAGGAATGAATCACGTCATTCAGTTGGCAGGAAGGAGTAAAAAAGACTCCCCAGTGATGTTTCTCAGATCAAGATTTTAAAATGCAGTCTCCAATATTATCTTGCTGTCTCAAAACCTTTCACGCAACCAAAAATATATAATGAATGTAATAAAATGTTTCTGCAGTACTTTTGCATTCAAAAGTAGAAATCACCAAAAAAAAATACATTGAATGCGGAATTACAGACTTCATATTAGTAGTCAACTTAGTCAAACTGATCTCTTCTCTAAGATACACTTGAAAATTGTCTAAGATACTTCCAAATTTTCAATTTCTCCATGTTAAAATATTTGATAATCTGGAGTTAATTTGGACGGTGAAGCTAAGGTTGCTGGACAATGATATGTACACCATTTGTCACTTTGTCGCTGTTTTAACTGCCAGGACAAATTGTCAAAGAATTCTCAAGTGATATATGCAGTGTCCTAAGCGAATTAGGTTTATTTACTGTGAATCTCAACATAACTGGAATTTTCCAAATTAGGACTCAACATAAGTGAACAGTATTATTTCAAAAATTAAATTAAAGGGGAACATTCGTATGTTTATACTTGATGCTTAAGTCATCATTTCATAAAGATACGTGAGCGTTTAACTCAATGAACAAACAACCTCTGCACAGACTCATGCCAAATATGCCTAAAGTTGAAAGTTTCACGGGTCATGGGACAGGTGACATTGAAATGTAAAAGAGAGTAACATAAAGGCAGCAATTAAGTTTACCTCTGTAAAGGCAAGGTTAACAAGATAGGAGAGAAACTGTCCACCGGTTATCATGAGAACATTTGTGCTCACCAACCCTCCCCTCACTTCTGATGGGGATGCTTCTGCAATGTATACAGGAGCAGTAACAGATGCTATACCAACACCAAGGCCAACCAGAAGCCGTCCTAGTATAAGAACATATGGATCCGGTGCAGCTGCCATGACAACTGATCCAGCAGCAAAGATAACATCGGCAAGAAGTGTAGCCTTTTTACGGCCATATGCATCATTAATCCAACCTCCGGATGCAGCCCCTATCATTGCGCCAACCAAGGCCATGCTAACAATAATTTCCTGCAGTACGATCGCAGAAGAAGAAGAAAGAAACAAATCAATAACAAGGAAACTGCTGACAGTAAGTACTACAACGTCTATTGATTAAATCAAAGAAATAGAAATAAAGAAAAGAGTTGAAATCCAAGAAACTTGTTACCTGTAGGAAGCTACTCTGGTTGACTGCCTCAAAGTCATCTTTTATGTACAAAAGAGCCCCTGAGATCACACCTACAATCACCACTTGAAAATCAGCTATGACGCTCTAAATATCATCATTCCATATTATTCCTGGGTAAACACCAAAAACTTCTAGGAGAAAGAAACTATGAAATTACAGAAAATCAGATAAAATAAATTGATCTCAGGTGTTGACAAATCTCACAGCAAACAACTAAGAAAATACTTTCCAGCAATAGCTGCAAAAATGCTACGGGTTCTATTTTCCTGGATAATAAGTTAGCTCCAACTCCAATTATAACGCCCAAGATAACAACAGATAACGCATCGTGGACCAACACATCAGATTTTACCAAAATAACTTAAAGGACCAGGAAAGAGGAGGTACAACAAGTTACCCGGATCCCACTCGATCCTACCGTTGGCATACAACCACAGAAAGAAACAAAATTACTGTGCGCAAATTTCATGCGGATCAATTAACCCGTGTCCACCAATCGAAAAATTATTAATAAATTAATCGGTACAAGTTTATCCTGAAACCAAAGGCATAGTTATAATAACAAGAAAAGCATAAACAAAAAATGAACAGCAATCCAGCTACTACTATACAATGCACAAGTGTTAAAATTAAAAGATATAAATAAATAAAGAAGTACCTGTGTCGTAACCGAATAAGAGACCACCGATACCAGCAATCACAGTCAATCCAACGACATAGGGATTACTGAAGTATGACATTCTTCTCTCTGGGAACAAATCCAAGTACCCTGAACTTCCCGGTAACGATTCTATCGTCATCCTTTCTTCTTCTTCACACTCAACACTCAATTTCACTACGACTTATCAATCAAAGAGAGCCGGGAATTGGAAGAAGAGAGAGATGAGAGTGTCAAAAGAACTGCTGTATTATAACTCGGTAGAACTCGATTCCGATTCCGAATCCTCCCTAAAATCGAGGACTCCACAAAGCGAGAAAACGGGAGAACAGAAAAGGAACAATTTTTTCCTTAATCAAGCAAACATAAAACTCCGTGTGAGCAGGAGTTTCCCGAAATGGAGATAAGAAAATGAAACTCCACCGACAACAGCTGGATTATAGCTTTCACGAATCTTTAAAAAATATTTTTCGCTCTCTAAGAAACGCCTGTATGGCTTCCGAGAAAATTAGACTGCGAAATTTTATAAAGAGGCTGTCCGTGAGGACTCGTCCGTGAAAAAGTGTCAATATATAGAGTTTCAGGCTGGACGATTTCCGATTTCGACACCAAAAATTAATTGAAAATATTTTATTTTGGGGATAAGATAAAATATGGTGGTGGTGTACATATCCTCCCTAACAAACCAATGAGATTCCAGCACCAGTATGAAAGTACAAAGTTAAGGATATTATTATTTATTAACATATCATTATTCAGAATAAACAACTTTTGGATTATGAGATTGTCGGAAGAGGTTGAAGCAGATTGGCACGTGAACTTCACGCTTTCGTCTCTTAGAAAATTAACAGTCAGGCCACTTGGGAAATCGACGTGTAAGGTTCTGATTCAGTTCGGTGCTTAAACTCCAATTTAGTGCCTATTTAGTTCAGTTTTTAGAAGGTCCAAAAGTACTTTTGTCTATTGTAAAAGCTATTTTAAGAAAAAAGTACGTGTTTGACTGTAAATTTCAAAAGCACTTTTGAAGTAAAAATAGCTTTTTTAAAAGTTCAAATACAGTTTTTTCAAAAGCTAAAATTTGGAGCTTTTCAAAAAAGCCCAAATTTTTAGCGTTTTCAGGAAGCTATTTTTTCATCACTTACGTAATTGTTCGTCACTTACGTAAACAAAAACATCCAAATACCGTCTATTCTCTTTCTTCTGTACCACTAGCCGGCTTCTGTTTTGTTTCTTCTGTTCATCAATCACTCTCATCTTCTCAGGTTAGTTCTTCTTCTTTATATTTTTCGTTTCTCCTGAAAGTTTATTTTTTGCATTGAAGGCAGACGTCGAACGTCTGCCTTCAACGCAGAAGGTCTGCGTCAAACGCAGAGGACTCTGCGTCTGCGTTTAACGCATACGGACGCAAAGTACTCTGCGTTTAATGCAGACATGCAGACCACGTCTGCGTTTACAACGCAGACAACAGCCCATTGTTTAAAAAATTTGTAGTCTTTTTTTTTTGTATCTTACGTTGTGAGGCTGAAAGAAGCTTTTGTTGGTATCTTAGGTTGTGAGGCTGATCAAAAAATTTTAAAAACAAATTTGCAAAATTACTTGTGAGGTTGAAAGAAGCGGAAGAAGTTTTTGTTGTTGTTGAGGTAAGCTCAATATTTTTCTTGAGTTCTGAATTTTCTGTAACTAAGCATATGTTGGTATATTGGTCACATATTTATCTTTCAAGCCTTTATTTGGGATCAAAAAAATATCAGAATCATTGGCTGGAAACTGAAAAACCATGTCTTTTATGGGACGTTTGTTGGATTTTGTTTGGTTCTGAAGATTTTGTTTAGGGGAATATTAAAAAGTTTGCAAGGTTCAGTCCCACAATTGTTTCATTTGTAGGTATGAGAACAGTTGTTGTGATATATTGCTATATGAGAGCTCTTACAACTGTTCTATTGCTATATGAGAGCTCTTACATGTTTATATTACTAAAGTTCTGTAAATGTTGAATACGATGACAGTATCATTGGTTTCACTCGGATCTAGATTTAGTTAACTTGTACGTACAGTATCATTGGTTTCTTTTTGTTGTAAATGCTACGACCATTTTGTACGTGTATAAACTTCCATAATCATTTTGGTTATGCTTTTATATTTCCTTATACTTGTTAAATTCATTGTTATATGCAATGGACATTTGTTGTTGATAGAAAATGTCAATACCAAGCTAAGATATTCAAGGTGGGGATAAATTGAAAAAAAGGATTAAAGCGGAGTGGAATAATAGAATTTTTGAAATTTTAATCAAAATTTTTGTGGAAGAGACATTAGCTGGAAATCGACCAAATGGTCACTTTAACAAGATTAGATGGAAAAATATAGGTTCAAAGTTTGCTCATGAAACTAAAAAGAACTATGAATACAAACAATTTAAAAATAAATGGGATGGATTAAAAAAAGATTGACAGCTTTGGACAAATTTAGTAGGCAAGGAAACTGGACTAGGATGGGATCCTACTAATCAAACTATTGATGCAAGTGACGAATGGTGGGAAAAGAAATTGAA
>JANVCQ010000005.1:8857604-8872881 GCA_025531925.1 Erythroxylum plowmanianum
CTGCCACTTTCCTTTCTTGCTATTTTTCTTATGTGATTTCTTTTCATAATTGTTTTCTACAAACATTACTTCTGCCTTTTTCTTAAATGGATTAACATCCACTATATCTTCCATTGGTGAGTCTAGTACCCTCTTGACAGTGAGGGGTTCTCCATTAGTATGCTTAATTACCTTCTTGAATGCATTGAATTCAGAAGGTAAAGTCTAGAGAATCACTACCGCTTGATGTTCCTCAAAAATCTTTTCATCTGTAGCTTCTAAGTCTTGTACTAACTTAAAGAAATAGTCTAAGTTGTCATTTAAAGAGACAGAGATATTCATCTTGTAGTTAGCAAGATTATGGAGGAGGGTCATCTTGTTAGGAAGACTCCTCTTTGCATAAATTTCATCAAGTTTGAGCCATAGCTTCTGTGCAGTGTTACAATTCTGCACTTTTCTTATCACAGTTGGTGATAAGTAAAACATTAACTTACAGTGTGCAAGTCTTTACATTTTAAGTCTTTTTACTGGATCAGTCTTAACATCATACTGATCTTCAATAGCCCCATAACAATCATAGGACTCAAGAAGAGCTTACATCTGGAGTTTCCAAATGATGAAGTCTTCTTTTCTAGTAAATATATCCATTTCTTTTCCTACCATTGTGATTGTAGTTTAAAAAAAATAAAAGAATTTTACTTATAGAAAGTTCTCGATGATCTTTTGTGCTTCCAGTAGTCAAGAAATGCCCCAAGAGGTTTCCGAATGCTTTGATACCACTTCTGTTAAGATATTTGTGCTATACTATTGCTTTAAACCTTTAAAGACTGATAAAAAATACTATATTTGCAAGTGATGTGAATTGTAGAAATATTAAAGAACACCAAAATTACTTGGTTCGATAGCTTCAATACTATCTACATCCAAGGTTCCCACTATTGTGGTTTCAACTAGTATGAAAAAAAAATAAGTAGGGTTACAAGAGTATGAGTGTTTTTCTAAACACTTGCAAAGAGTCTTTCACTCTCCTTAGTACTCACAGATCAGTACTCTAGCAACTCTCAAACCTTTCTTTAAATTCTTACACTCCCAAATGATTGAATACAATGTGAATAATGAAGTCTCTGTATTGTCACTTGTATATGCTCTAATGCCTGTAATCTATTCTTTTATAGGTGTTGAAGGAGTAGTCTCTCGGATGATGCTGCATAAATCAGACAAGGGACATGTGCCTTTCACGTGAGTTACTAAAACTTTTGCTTCTGGTTTGCGTATTATCTTGTTTGAAGCTGCGTTCTATATTGAAGCTTCTGATTTATATTGTAAACGATTGTGTATTGAATTCAGATGCTTAAGTTTAGTCACGTGTGTCTCATGTGGAAGTGTCTTGAACCTTGTCTTTTGTTTCTGACCTAGTGAGAACATTCAAAAGCATCTCTCTCTTCGACCTTCAAACATTTCTTCATTTTCTTCTTTGATTCTTCAATTTTCTTTTGTGTTTGTTGCATCTGAGTGTGGATTGTTGGAGTAATCGTGATTATCATCATAGTAATCCTTCACGGAACTGCAACTAAAGTATAATACTAAAATAATACCCACTCTAGCTTGCACCCTTTTATGTATTTAGAGGCAAAATAAAAAAAATTATATCTAGTTCCCCAATTGTTCAAGGATAGTTTGTAATTAATAAGGTTTTATGTTTGTTGCATCGCTTGCACCCTTTTATGTATTTAGAGGCAAAGTTTTAAAAAATTATATCTAGTTCCCTGATTGTTCAAGCATAGTCTGTAATTAACAAGGTTTTATGAACGCGAGGTTTGCAAGAGAGCTACTAGGTGGCCTTATCCTGCAGCTTTGTCGGATCCTAATACAGCTGGATATAAATTACTTAGAGGAGTCAATTATGCTTCAGTAGCAGCTGGAATTCTTGATGAGACAGGCTAACACTACGTAAATATCACACACACAAACACCAACTAAAGTTCCACCATATTGTTACACTATTTTTTTTCTATTTGATTCTATAGTCAGAATGATTCCTGTATAAAGCCCATTCTTCTGATGCAAAGATCAGAAACGGAAACGCCGTGGCCAAGGACTCAAATTTTGTTACAGTGTTCTCTCTGATTCTGATAACGTCTTTTGTAGTTCAAGTTCCGGGAGAAAGGAATGAAGCATTTCGCAATCTTTATTATAACATCAATTTGAAGGTAAGTTCAGGCGTCGACACTAGTGATTTTATCACTACCTAAACAACCACCTGTTAGATTCAACCAGTACGGTGGTTACATTATAGTGAATTAATCTGCAGGCCGAGCTTTCTACTATTACTTCACTAAGACTGAACGTGACAAAGAGTGTAAACCACTTCTTCTTTGGCTCAATGGAGGTACGTAGACTTCTGAAGATTGATACATAAATGCATACTTCTTTAACATATATGCTTGTCATCCATACCATATAACGCATCTCCTTGTCCCGCATGCCACTATTGGTATCTCATGTCACTTGTAGCCATACACTCATGTCACCAATGACAGTTCCACGCATGTATTATGGTGTTCCATATGGTGGCAACATCTCCATCAGCTTTCAAAACCACCAGCAACATTCATTGCATCTAAGATACAAATCCAACAGATGATACGAATCTTAGTCACAACTCACAAGCTCATAGACGTCGCCAGTGATAGTTCCATGCGTGTATTACGGTGTTTCATATGGTGGCAATAGCTCTAGCAACTTTCAAAACTACCAGCAACATTCATTGCATCCAAGATACAAAACTAACAGATGATACAAATCTTAAGCCTAAATAATAGCGAGGCTGCAAAAGAAAAGCTTCATGTTTTCAAAATGGGAGACTACTCAGAACTCATTGTGTTGGAATCTAAAGAAGTGGTGACAATTTGCAACTCAAATGTCCAAGGGATGCTCACAAACAATTTATTATGGAAATACATGAAACAGAATCCTCGGATATAACTATTAAGGTGAAAATAACACTTGCATTTATCATTTTTTGAATCCTTTTCCACATAGGATATACATGTGGACTAGGGCCCACAAAAATGATATAATATATCAATTATATTTTTTTGTAATGTGTGGTTGACGAAATTTTTAACTCGAGATTTTTTTTAAACATTTACAAAATGATAGAGTTATTATTAATAGAGTTGAAATGTTAGGTTTTAATTTGAATTTTAGTGGAAAATTTTAGGTGTTTTTTGAACCTTTTGCCAAAGATATTATTATAAAAAAGATAAAACTGATATATTATAAAGAAAAGAGTTTACCCTCAATACATTTTCATCATCTAACTAACTTCGCGCACATATAAAAGCTTCCATAATATTAGGATGAAATCAAGCACGATAAGGACCTGACCTCTAGTACTAAAAGTAGACTTTGAAGTAACTGTAGATGATGAAATTTCATGCCATTACGTGTATGATCGAAAAAATATTTCCATAATTCTTCAACCATTGTAATACATTAAACTCCATACCTTTAGCTTCGATCGCATAATCTTTCATCAAATATTTGTCCAACTCCATTATATTGTAAGAAGTTTTACCCCTTTTTTCTTCCATAAGTTATGTAAATGAGAGATTCAACCTGCTCTTAAAAGATGATCTTGAACTTGAACGTTAAGGTGGAGCTGAACAACCCAAAATCTTGTTATCCTAAATTTTGTCCAATCTAAGTTAATAATAATTAGACAAAGCATACTATAATTGTTTAATGAAATCAACATGCTCTTGATCCCGATCACCATACAATATGTTATATATAAAATTAAACCCCTCCATCTTATATCTTGGGTCCAAGACAGATATGACCGTCATAGTATGTCTAATCATATACTAGTAAGAATTGAGCTTCTCGATCATCTTCTCTGCCATAACATAGATCACTTCATTGAAATCAAACATCTAATCAAATAAAGCTTTCTTGATCTCACACATATTGGTAAAACAATGCATATAGAACAAGCTCCCACCGACCAACAAACTCCTAACTTATAACTTGTCCGCCACCTATTTAATCATCACGTCATTCATGCCACGATTATCAAATATTAGGGTAGATAACTTGGTGTTAACATTCCAATTGATTAAACACTTGACTAATAAGGTAGCCAACCTTTGCTTGTATGTGGTATCGACATATAAATGAACCCACCAATTGCAAATATGAACAAATATTAATCATAAAATAATCAAAAAATAAATGTAACAATATTAAAAAAATATAATTTACCTTAGTAGTTTACTGCGTAGAGTCTAGTCCTTGTCAATATAATGTTATTTCAATGCCATATAACCCTTTTTTTGGTTATTGACTATTCACATGGCTATTGTGATGGCATTTCAACCTTCAATACTCAACAATATTTTTAAAATTTCTTTCTTTTGACCCTTGTATATTTTCATAATGTATTTCTTTAAGGTATTCGAAATTGAGAACTTGAAGGTTGATTTGGATGGGGTGAGCAATATCCTAAATCTTTTTCTATCAACGATAGAGAGTGATTGTTCATCACTAATGGCTATACTAGCCATTAAAAGCCTTAATCTAATATTGTCATAAGTTGTAACGGTAATCTCATTCTCACTTCTCATGAGGTTAGGGGTAAAAAATGTTTGACCTCTTAGTATGATATTCTTTCTAAATCCAAATGTCTTTTTAAATGAGAGATTCCTTTTTGAACTCTCAACTAACATCTTGTGACAATATTTATATTTGGACTTCTTTACTCTGTCCATTGATCTAGTCTTGTTAAAGTGATTCCAAACATCACTTTTCAATAGATCTGGACTTCTATCTTCACTTTGGACTAGATTTGAACTATCTACTTATATACTCTTAGTGTTAGATTAGAACTCTCCAATGAAGGAATAAGCTCATTCATTTGAAACAATCAACATATATAATTGTATAAGTCATTCATAGACATTTACTTGTATATATATACTTATATGATGGTGATGATGATAGCATTTAGACTACATTAAACTGTTATTAAGGAAGCTAATTAATCATTTTAATTTATATGTATTAATTAATGACTATCCATAATTGACACATTAAAGCTAACAACTTTTTGTTCGATGGTTGCTCAAATCTTAGCATCATCACCTACATACTAATAATGTTTATATATAAATCCCTAACATGCGTATAAGATTAGAGATTTCTTTCTATATTGGACATCTGCGAACTTTATCTTTTGCTATTTTTGAAAAAAGTTCTTTAGTTGTTAATAGTTAAATCAATTGCAATCTATGATAGTTTGGTCCAATTATGTCAACCTTGTCAAATTAAGTTTGAAAATAGAAAAAGGCTATCATGTATTTATTTTATCATCCAAAAAACTAAGTTCATTTTCTAAATAAGCCTTCATCTTGATTACTAACATAATTAACATCCAAAAAACTATGTATAAGGCACCACTTTGATTAGAAAAGATACCATGTTGAACAAAAATCAGCTTTAGTTTGATAATGGAAGATAAAATGTAAAAGACACAATAACTGAACAGGGAATAGTGTTATAGTGAATTTATGCCTAAAAATTAACGTATATTTATTTAATAGTTACAAGATGGTTCCAGTAGAGGATGGTATCACTATAACAAGCAGCAAACTCAATCTTTGTAAATTTTCAATTAACAAATAAAAGAAACATAACACATTCATTATCTTTCCAAAAAAAGAATCAGAATGCAATTTCTGTATCAAATTAACAACTGCATGAAGTGCAACAACCATTAAACATAAACAAAACTAGAAAACAAAATCACAAATATACTTGAAGTCCCAAAAAACATAGAGACCTTACAATTTACTAGGAAGAGCACGGAGCCACCAGCCATGGGGGAGTGATGAGATGTCAGGTAGAGTTGGAGACTGTCAAGGAGAGTCAACTGATTGCAAATGATGTGGTGCAGTGGGAGGGACACTAAACACGTCACAAGCTAAGATCAAAAGAATGGAGTGGGTTGAGGGAATCTGGACTACGTGGGAGAGAGTGGGGACTGGTGTAAAACAACGTCGTTTTACTTAGGTATAAAACAAAAGCTCATAGAGTAAAATGATGTCATTTTACTTAGGTGTAAAAACAATAATGTTACAACCAATTGAGCGTTGGGTTGGGTTAAGGGCTCAAACTTGAGACTCCACTTTAAAAAACGCCAGAGCCAAGCCTGAAGCCCTGTCAATTTGGGCTTGACCTGTTGACTTTGAGACAGGCCTAGCTGATCCAATATGTCATCCCTAATAACATGTCTTTAGCTCGTTGGATAATGTATCCTAAAGTAGTATTTGAGCTTTTTCTTCGATTAAGAGTAATCTAATTTAGAGTAGCTCATATTCAAATCAGAATTTAAAATAATTTTAGATTCCAAATCGGTACCATAATTAAAATTAATTATTTTATTTAATTAAGATTAATAATTAAATTACTTCTTAATTAAATTTTAAATTTTATTTTTAGAATTAAAATTAACTATAATTAAAACACATTTATAATTAGAATAATTATTTTATTTGATCATTAAAAAGGTTTCTTAATTAAATTTATTCATTTCAATTTTATTAAAATAAATTAAGATTGTTATTTTATTTAGAGAATCATATTGTATTTTATTTAGAGTTTGTTTCTTTATTATCTTGAACAATAAGTTTTTTTTATTTATTAGAAAAAGTATTTTCTTGATTAAATCTAGAAAAATTTTCATTTATGAGTTACAAATGAATTTAAAATATAATCTTCTAATTTATTAAGTAATAAATTTCTAGTTGATTGAGACATTAATCTCTAGATATATAATGCAAATGACCTTCTCAATTAAATTTAAAAATGCTTTAACTTTGAAAGTAGTTTGTTTTAATATTATAAAATAGTTTTCCAATTAAGGGAAATATTTTTAAATAGATTAGAATGTCTTACTAGTGAAATTAAAAAAAAAAGAGTTTTATAAATTAGAATAAGCAAAAAGATCAATTTACTGTAAATTATTTTAAATTAAATTTATTAAAGGAGTCTAGACAATTGGAAATAATTTTCAATTGAATTTTGAAATATTTTTCAAATCAAATTTCTATTTAGCATAAGAATTTAATTTATTTGGAAAACAATAGACTAATCTAATCTAATTTTCAAATAGTTGAAAATATTATTTTAGAATATGAAAAATAATAATTAGAATCAAACAAAGTTTGATAATTTTATAAATATAATTTGATTATGTTTGAATGTATTGCATTCTTTATTTATATGTTTAACATATTTTTATGCATATTTAATTGCTTGTTTATATGTAATGTGTATGTGATAAGATCATAAAAATTAAGTATCTCATTAAATAATAAGCACACATTGAGAACGTAATTGTTGTCTTCTCTTATTTAAATATAAGATCATGGTGTTTATTGTATAACTTATTAAGTAACTTAAGGCCACTTTAATATGAATATATTTTTCTTAAATTAATGTATCATACTCAGCTACATGTATATGATTCTATAACTCATATTCCTATGAATTCACATATATGTTTTGACAAGTTATTGCCTAACGATTTTAATTGTTACATAAGATGTGATTAATAAGGATGTTATCTATCTAATTTAATTTTAATTAATTTGTTGAGTAACTCAAGATCAATTAAATTTAAATGAGTATTAGCCCACTAGATAGATTAATCTTTCTGAAATGGTAGTGAGGGTTATTATCTCAAATAAAATAATACGAGTAACCAAATAAATGATTAAATTCCTAATCTTATTTAGTTGTCATGACATATAGCCTATTACTTGCTTTTTTTGCATTTATCTTATCTTGAGTAAAAAATACCTTTTTTTTAGTATAGTTGATATTAAGTTTTAGCGAATCAAACTTCTTAGGCATATGCTATATTTGAGAAGAGTTCTTAAAATTGAAAAGAAAAATATATGTCTATTATGAAATATTGCTATTAATCCTTATTGAGAATTTATTTACAAAGTTTTAAAGATATGTTAATGTCCATAGATGACACAATATAGTGACTTCTATAACTGACTAATGTCACATAAACTTTAAAAGTGACATGTAAGATGGATGTCACTACCGTTATAACACAAAACAAATAGTTGCATAAAATAGAGTAGAAAGGTATAATACCTTAATGGAATAGTTTCACTTAATTTGGTTGGATATAGTATTACAAAAGTTTTCATTATATTTGTATTCTCCCTTTAACTCAACTAATAAAATATAAATACTACAAAGGGAGTTTTTCTTGGAGTTTAGTTTCACTAGATGTTGTATAATACAATAAATGGTTTTGTCCAAATCTATTAAAAATTGTTTCTTATTTCCACCTTCGTCATACTTACATGCCACCTCGTTTGTTTGGCCTTTGCATTTCTTTTGACAACTAAAATAAAAGTCCATATCTCTCTTTTCTCTTATAAACACACATACTTATAATTCATTTAGTGTCTAATAACATATATGAAAGGTTGTTCAACACCGAAACAAAAGAGATGGAGAAAACTTAAAGAAAGAAAAGTTCAAGTTCTAAGAAGAAAGCTACTAACCATGTGTTGAATTCAACACCTTTGTCTTAGATACCACCACCATTCTCCCCATCCACAAAGAACACCGATGATGAAATCATTGTACTTAACTCTCAACATTTGTCTGAAGTACCACCACCATCACTCCCACCATCCACAAAGAACACCGATGATGAAATCATTATGCTTAACCCCCAACCTTTGTTTGAAGCACCATCACCACTCTCCCCATCCAACAAGAACTTCGATGATGAAATCATCGTGAGGGAGGAGATCGGAGACGTGTTGAGGTTGGGCTAAGACATTAGGTAAGAGAGGAGAGAGAGACAGACGGAGGCTAATTTTGTTAAATTTATTTTTTTTACAAACTAGTCCCTCAATTTTTTAAACTTTATGATAACGATTGGTATTTGGCCGATATCTGAAATACCTGCTGGTACTAGATGAAATTAGCCATTGGAGCAAAAGTTTCCTTGAATTCTATACCTTCTCCTTGATTGTACCCTTTTACTACTAATCTAACTTTATTTCTCACAATAATACTCGATTCATCTAATTTATTTTTAAAGACCTATTTAGTACTTATAACTCGGTGATCACTAGGACTGTATAATAAGTTCGAAACCTTATTTCTCTCAAATTGGTTCAATTATCCATAGCCAACTTTCATCATTAAGGCCCTCTTCTATTGTGTTAGGTTCAACTTGAGAAATGAAACCAAGATGAGATATATCTTTAAGATGGAATCTATTGATTACTTCTTATTGAACATCACCTAAAATTTGATTGAGAGGATGGCTTTTCTTGAATTTCAAATCTCTGAGGAGCTCCTCATCCTTCTTATTTCCCTTATTTGATTCAATAATAAGTTAATGAGCAATATGTTAGTGATCACTGTTACCTCTTTTAAGGGCTAATGACTCTAGTTCTTGGGATATACCTATATCATAATCTTCAAGATCTTTCTTGGATGTAAATGGGTTAGATTCATCAAAAACAACATGCATAAATTCTTTAATAGTAAGGCTCTTCCTATTAAACACTATATATGTTTTACTAGTTAATGAATAGCTAAGAAAAATCCCTTTATCCATTTCGGAATCACATTTCTCTAAGTTATCTTTAGTATTCAAAATATAGCATTTATAACGAAAAACTTTAAAGTAATTGATTTTTGGCTTCTTCCCATGCCAAAGTTCATAGGGTTTTATTTAAAGTTGTTCCTATGTAGATGCTATTTGAATCTAAGTCTCCTATGCCAAATCTATGCAACTTTACTAATAGAAATTAGATGCTTTATATATTGGTCAGAGAAATCATCAAGATCAATTATATATATATTTCCTTCTCTTTTCCCATAAATGCAATGTTATTATCAACTACTCTAAATACAATGCATGATCTCCCTTTAAAGCGTAATTTGCATCTTTTGTCACATAATTGGCTCACAATTAATAAGTTATGGTTCAGTTCATTAACTAAGAGTACATTATCAATAATTGTGTGGTGAGTACCATTTATTCCTCTTTTTCTTAGAAACCTATAAATTAATCCAATCAATGTATCTTAGGTACCCAAATGAGCTTGGGTTCTTGGTTGTTAGTCTCCTTCTTCTTTCCAACCCACTTCCTAAGGTTTTATTGTCATTTGCTTTGAAAAGAAGAATTGATCCATGTGTCTATATTTACCACAAAACTGACATACCATGTCATATGATTTGATAGTATGATGATGACCATTACAAATTTGATGTACGAATGCATTCCTTGTTCTTTTATATGCATATTAATCACAAAAAATTATTGTTTATGTTAATGGTTTAAATGTTCTCTTTGGATAATGAAAAGTGCTAGCATAATTGTATAAATGAAACATGTTTCTTTCACTGTAGCTTGTGTGAAGTGTGAACATGTGTCATATAGCTTGGTGTAAGGCCTAATGTGGTTTAAGTGTGATTGCATGTTATCATGTGTTTTTGTATAGAAGTTATGCCTATTCTTTCCTTGAAAGTGTTGAATTCTTAGTCTAGATTGTGAATGTTATATGAAAGTATATTTTTTGCTCTTAACGTGACTTCTATTGGTTCTGATGTGTGTGCTTAGATGCTCTATGTTCATTTATCATCCTAAGCATTGGTTCTTCACTATGTAAATGCTTTTCTTTGACAAATGTAGTTTTGGTGTTAGAAGCATTCTTATGACTATATCCAAATTTATGCCTATTATTGGAACTCTTTTGAGCTCCTAACATGTTTCTAGTTTCTCACTACCTTTAGTGAACTTAGACATTGGGTCCTTGAGTGAATCAACTTTCTTCTTCAATTCTTCATTATTATGCTTTAAAGTGTCTAAATCATGATTATCTACTATAGCTACACCTTTAGAAAATTTGATGTTATATAGTTCACTCTTTAACTTTTCATATTCACTCATGCATACATCTAGATTCTTTTTCACGGTCACGATTTCAAAACTCTCAATAAGCTCATCTTATGTCAAATTAATGTCATTATTATCATTATCATGTTATCTAGAGTTAGAGAGTATCTCATCATCTTCTTTTTTCATGAAACACATGTAAGCTATATCTCTTTTTTAAATGTCCACTTTTTGAGCCACTTTTATCATCCCAAGTGGAAGCTTTGAATGCCTATTTTTTTTCCTTTGTCCCTTTTCTTCTTCTTATCATTTCTTTTATGCTTGTCACTTTCTTTGAGGAGAGGACGTTGAGACTTTATATGTTTGAGTTTCCTACATTTAAAACAAATAATATTATTTTATTTATGTTTTAAATCCATCTTATCACCTTTTTAGTTCTTTCTTCTTATAGAGTTCTTCTTTAAGAGTTTTTTGAATTTTTTAGTGATTAGAGTAATATCTTCTTTATCACTTTCACTAGATGATATATTTTCCTCAGCACTTGATTCTTCCTTAAGACTTTGAATGCTAAATTCCTTTTCTGTAGAAGCATTGTTCCTTCTTATGTCTCTTGGAGCCTCATTTTATATATAAGAAGAGATTCCATAAGCTCCTCTGGTGGTATAATTGTTAGGTCCTTAGCTTCTTATATGATTGTCACTTTAGCTTCCCATATTTTTGGTAGTGACCTAAGCAACTTTTTCACCATTTTAACATTAGTATAGGTCTTTCCAAGGTCCTTAAGAGCATTGATAATATCAATAAATCTAGTATACATACTAGAAATTTTTTATCATATTTAATTTTGAACAATTCATATTGGTGAATTATTATGCTAACTTTGCTTTCCTTAATTTGTTCCTTCATAAGTAACTTCTGGTGTATGCCAAATTTTGTGAGCTACATCACTTATAAATAGTTTATTGAATTCATTTTTTCCTAATGAGTAAAACAAAATGTGGTCAACTTTACTATTTAAGGAGATTAATATTTTGTCATGGGGATCCTATTCCTCTTTCAACTTAGAAAATTTATGAATGTATAAACCACTTGAAATAATTTCCTAAAAATTGACATTTTCAGTCATCAAGAAAACTATGTTTTCTAATAAAGGCAGTCATTTACATCAAAGAAAGGGGCTCTACTAATGTTTTGACCCTCTTAGTTAAAGGATGAAGAAGATGCTCCTAAGTATGATATTATGAGCTTTACTATAGGAATTCATTTGAGATTGTCGCCTATAAACCTGCTCTGATACCACTTGTTATTCCTTAATGGCAATTAAGAGGGGGTTGAATTGGGTAAATTCAAGATTTTAATTAAAGTATACTAACTTACAAAACAATGTCTACAAATTATCATAAGTGAAAGAATGAAATAGAAGTAAATGAACTTAATTATGCTTACAACAACCAAAACTCAGTAAAAAATATCACTGATATATGGGGTTTGGGGAGGTTTAGTAGGATATAGCCTTACTTCTAACTAGTAGAGAGGCTATTTTCGAAAATTTAATTATGCTTGTAAATAAAAAGTAAAGTATAATGGAAGAGAAACACAAATTGATTTATAGTGTTTTGTCAACAATCCTTGCCTATGTCTACTCCTAAGACTTGTCGTAGATTTTCACTGTAAAGCGAAGAATATCCTTTGTATAATCTTTTATTTTAACAAAGAGGAACCTATTTTTCAATCCTTTTTCAAGTAAAGAGTAACCTTAAACCACTTTTAGATCAACTTAATGCAATGATCACAAACCCAAAAAAAAAGCTTACAACTCAAACTTGCTTACATGTATGCTATTTAATCACAGAAATGTTGGCACACTTAAAATGAGACAATGTATGCTCAAAATGCTTGAAAATACTTTGAAATATATGTAAAAGATACTCAAATGCTTCTTGATGAAAAAACCAATGAGAAAAGACACATTTATAGTGTAGGACCGAAATTAGCCATTGGAGCCAAAAACTAGCTATTATAATGGCTATATTCAACGCATTGGTCAACAAACAAGATAACATATTGTTTGACCAATATATCAACCAATGATAAAGCAAAATCTCAATACTTTAAATTTAATAATTTTAACTGATATTGGTCAATCACTAACTCATATTACCCTAAAAACATGATTTTAGCAACTTCAATTACTTAAAATAGGCTTAAAACACTTCTTAAAATGTTCCAAAAGATTATTTGAAAGATCAAAAGGCTTTTATATCAAAATCAAAAGCCTTATTGCCTCTTGATAAATGTAAAGACTCATGCAATGAAGTAAGATGAAGCGATTACACATGGTGAGCCTTTTATACCATTAAAGGCAATCAAGATGAGCTTACAATAAGTAATACATGAAATAAACTCGATGTATCTTGATCTTCTTCTTAACTTGATCATGATATTGAAAATTAAAAACATCATCTTTTCTATCGTAATACTTTGATATGATAAGATTTTATTCTCACATTCTTTCTCATCAATAATATTAAACTTGTTAATAGTACTTTTGTTTTGTTATCATCAAAATCTCAATTGAAACCTCTCTTGGTTCAACAATATGGATTTGAGGAAAGTTGTGTAAAAAGAATCAAGCTTTGTAATAAGGGATAGACTTAGATTTATTCTTTATTATATTTTATAAATTACTCATATTATATAATTTAAAGTGATATTAACATTCAGAAAATAAAAAGCTATATTTTTCTTTCCTTGTGCACGAGATCAAATCTCACCTCAATTTCTTGATACTTTATACTATCTACTACTGGTGATATAATCCCAATGACTACCACTTGTAATTGTGGACTTAAACAGATGATGAAAGAGTTAAATAATTATGAGATATGCCTTAAATTTAAAAGAATATTAAAGTTATATTAGTTAATTGACACCGGACAAAGATGTGGGACCAATGTTGGTCTTGTACTATTCAAAGAGATTTCTATGTTAGAAACAAAGTATAGTTAATGTCAAAGTGGGATAGGCGTCGGGCTTGTGACACAATTTCTAAGGGAACACAAAAATAGATATTCATTAACGTTAGAAATTATTGGAAATAGAATTTTACAAATTTTATATTTACGTTGAAATAAAGTCTCATTGTTCTCTGCAATAACTTTAAAACCAGACCCGACCAGCCCGTTTGACCTGAATAAATATGAACCGGCCAAGTTTCTAGTCCAGTTTGTGCTCACATCCTCTTTGAGAAAAAACCGGTCGGTTTCTTTAAAGGCCACCCGATTTTCCTAAAAATCGGTTAAGTCTATGTGGGACCCATGATTTATTTAATGATATAAGACCCACTTTCTTCATATAAGTTCCTCTTTTAGGCGCGCACAACACTCCAACCAAGACTGTACTTGTAGTTGTAAGTCTTTTAAGTTTGAGTTTTAGTATAATGCATTATAATGAAAGTTAAGATTTTAAACGGTAGGCTCATAAATCTTTTAAGTTTTCATTGAATTTTTTTTTTCTTTTTAACTCTTTCATACAATCAAAATAAAAAATTATATTTTTCAAAAATATAATTTTTTTATTTATTTCGTTATATTTTAATTAAAAATTTATTTTAGATTATTATTTTTTAAAACAAAATACTATTTTATTCTTAAAAAATAATAAAATTATTTAATCTCACTAATATATTATATTTGTGAAAATCTATATTCTTTATTTATCTCCTTATATTTTAATTGAAATTTTTTAAATTATTATTGTTAGAATCTAATTATTATTTTATCATAAATTTGTTTAATAAATTAAATTATTAGTTAGTATATATAAGTAATTTTGATTAAAATAATTAAGAATGTGTTAAAAATAATATTTTAAATATAAAAGAAGTACATTTAAAGGACATTAAAAAGGAAATTAGAATAATATATTTAAAGGACATTAAAAAGGAAATTAGAGTAAACTTAGAGTCTTTTCTAACCACTACTACTACTACTACTCCTACTACTCCTACTCCTACTGCTACTACACTGCTCATACTACTACTACACTGCTCCTACTGCTGCTGCTACTACTACCACTACTACTATTACTACTACTGCTACTACTGCTTACACCTACTGCTGACTACACCTATACTACTACTGCTGCTACTGCTGCTACTGCTGCTACTCCTGCTACTGCTGCTACTACTGCTACTGCTGCTACTACTGCTACTACTCCTCCTACTACTACTACCACCACTACTACTACTACTACCACTACTACCACTACTACCACTACTACCACTACTACTACTACTACTACTACTACTACTACTACTACTACTACTACTACTACTACTACTACTACTAC